>LT658677.1:0-17183 GCA_900128575.1 Stramenopiles sp. TOSAG41-1
GTAGTACTTGTCAACAATTAGCTTCATTTGCGAAGTTACTTTCTGCATGGTGACTCGTCTCCCGGCAACATGGAGGTAAAGTTGTGTAATTCTGTCTTTGATTTCTTTTGCTTTAGCAGGATCTTTCATGAAGCTCATCAAAACCCTCATGACGGGCAAGAATGCTTCTTTCATTCGATGTACGCTGCGACCAAAGTTGTGACAAAATTCACATACCATTCGGTTGTTCCAGTATTTACTGCAGCCTACAGCTACGCTTAGGCACGCAAATTTTGTGTCACCTCGGCTTGATCTAACAGGCTGAACAAAGTTACCAAGCTGCTCATGCCATGTCGCCATGCACGCCTGCTGCTCTGGGTGCACCATGTGATTCTTTCTCGGCAACTCCCGCACTTGGCCCACTTGATTTCTTCTTGCTTCCTCCCGCAACTGTCTATGCCGGTCCTCGGCATCGTATGACTCGTCACATTCTCCTGCCATCATGGAGCTTATCGTTGGCGGTCCATAATCTCCCATAACTATATGCACTTGTCGTTTTCGATAGTCGTTCTGGTTGGGGCTTAAAAGTTATGCCCACTACTTGATTCATGTACAAGGTATGCGTTGTTTTGGACGTGCGCACGCGATAAGATTCGGGTGGCTGAAAGCCTCTTCTTTTCTTCTTCTTCTTCTTCTTCTCTATACTACTCTATTCTAATTCTCTTCTTTTATTTTTCATCCATCTTCTTTCCCCCTGCTATATAATACATTATACTACTAACTACGACTATATGATATCAATATAATACAGTACTAATTTCTGTACCTAATTAGACTATTAATAATAGTATTTATCATCCTTTATCATCATTCATATTCATATTTATATATTATTAATTTTAATTATTATTATTATTATTGAAATACAGTAGCCAATCTACTACTATTATGTTTTATCCCCTTTTACTGTGTGCTGTGTGTGTTGTACGTATTGTATTCTACTACCGCTCTCCTTTCTTTCTTATTATCCAATTTTATATCTCCTAGGGAGGGCACAAAATATAAGTATAAGCACAACATAGACAGACACTTTTTTACACTGATTACTCCACCAACAAGGAGCCAGAGCCAGAGTAAGCGAGACCCTTCTTGAAAACATACCAACCTCATAGTGCTAGGGCTACTAGTAGCGCTATTATTATTATTCTTATTTCTTCTTCTTCGAAAAATAATGTAAATGGACGACTTCTTCGGCTCGCCCATTATTATAGTCTATACACTAGAATGCCCTTAAACGGGTACTTTTTGTGGGAGCCGCATCTCAACATTTCGAAACACTTCTTTCCCATTCTATCACCCGAGTAATCTTGTAGCTTCTTCTCCGCACTTTGAACCAGTTTCTCAATATCTTCTAGCGTCTTCTTATGAAGGTCTAGAAATACAAAAATGCAGTGCCGTTTGCATCGAATAAATAATTCCAAAAGTAATGCATACTCGCAAGCATTAGTTTCGTATACGACATAAGAAAACAAAATCAAATCTATTGTATCTAGTCTTTCTAACAGCTTCCCGTTTCTTTCGTCATCAACCACAGATTTCAAGTTACATTGTTCGTAGGTCAATTTTATCGACGAAACTGCGCATGAACAAAGGCGCTGGGTTTCGACTTTTTCACTTTCGTTCAGCTTTTCTTTCACATCGTCTACCACCGCCTTGTAACCCTTCAAATCATTTTTGAAGACATTGTTAATTAGTGAACAGGGCTTACCCCAAGATGTCGCAAAGTCAAACGATGTCGCATCAATGATTGTAATGTGTTGATCAAAAAATACAGAAAAGAAAGCAACTGCTCCAACCAGATCATTTCCAGGACCACCCCCAAGAGAAACAACATTCAACTTACTATTATTGAAAATGTGGCAAGCGCCACGACTTTGTGTTTTCGCTTTAGGCACTACGGGATGCTCCGTGTACTGGAAAAACGCAGGAGCAATATCACGAATGCGCTGACGCTTCTCTGCATCAATAAAAACGTTCAAAAGCGCCAAAAACATAGTTTCTATTCTGCTTTCGAATTTATCGAACGTGTAAGCTTCAGTTGCGTTTACCACTTCACTTACTTCCACCTTCGCGAGTGAAATTTGTGAAAAGAATTTTACAAGATCTTTATCATACCTAATATTTTTTGTATTTTTAACCGTACGATTAGGGTACTCTGCTTCTATTTTTTTGCCCAAAAATTGCCATAGCAACACGGACGCATATGCTGCGACGTCCGCCTCGTTGGATTGAGTGAGACCAGCTAACACTTTTTCATACCTTTGATGTCTTATCTTCTTCAGGTTATTTACCTTGGCCCTTCGCTTGTGCAACTTTTTATACGCATGCGGTTTCCCGACCTTCCGCTTTACAATGCTTGTCATGGGCTACTTTATATGAATTTTGTTTTGATACCTCAATTCTCTAACCAACTTCACGTTTCCCCTCAGGGAACGCCTTATTCGGCGTCGTCGGGTGAAAAAACATCATAATAAATATAAAATATAATAATAATAATGAAGAATGTAAAATGATGATGATGATGAGAGGGACAACAACAACAACAACAACAACAACATGTCCATTTTTTACTACTACTGGCCAGGCTACTACTACCAAAGTATGACTAAACCAATAAATTAAGGAGTAAATATCTTTATGATTACCTTTATAATTATTAAATATTGATACTAAGCTCTCATTATTATATTTATCCCTTAATTAGAGTCATCGTATGTTTATTATTAATAATTAATAAAAAATGGTTTTTCTTTTCTTTTTTTCTTCTTTTTTTTGCGTGTTTATATGTATATAAAGAAACCTAAACCTACTTATACTACTCGCTTCTTCTGTTTTCTCATCATTTTTAGAGTTTATTTATTATTAGTAGTAATAATAAATTTTTATAGTAGTGTAGTAGTAAGAAGTGGCATGGACGGAGGAGAGAAAAAAATAGCTGTTATGAAGAAAGAAGAAGAAAGCAGGAGGAATGGCACCAAAACCACCCTCTTCCTGGGACAAAACGATGCGGCACGTTGTTCATAGCAGGAGACCAGCGTCCCTCGTTTATTTTGCCACATGGAGGATTTACCGCTGGAAAAGAAGATAAAAATAAACTCGAAAGAGTCCCGGAGAATCATTAAGCGTCTTCGCAAACGTGTTCGTGAGTGGCACAAGCAAGATAGTGTGGAGCGCTGGGGAGTTGACATTGGAGATGAAGTTAGTGCCCAGCTACAACGCTTATCTGTCTACTGTGGTATGCATGAGCAAATAAGAGACGTGCAGTTCAAAGAAAAATGCTTGAAAATGTGCGTTGAATGGATGGCAGAAGAACCAACTGTCGAGTCAATTCAGGGATGGTCGACGTTTTTGATGGGGCAAATATGCGCTGGTAACGAAGATACGTATGGCAAGCAGTGTTTAAAACTTGGAGCGCTAAAACGCATTTTTGGAATGATGAAAAAGCATAGGCTTGTTCCCACAAATCAATGGATGGGGTTGAAAGCTATTTTTGAAATTTGTGGTTGCAAATCTCCCATTCAGAAAGAAATAAATGACATGGGTGGTATAGACCTTTTCGTTGAAGCTTTGCGAAACCATCCTTCAGAAAAAAAAGTACAGTACTATGGATACTTGCTCGTTGCAAACATGGTGTATAAAAATCCATTTAATATGGTATCAGCTTTACAGTGTGGGACTGGACGCGTTGTCGGTATGGGTCTGAACAACCACCAAGATGAACTAGCAGTCCTACGGCACGGCGCATATTTGATAAGCGTTTTGTCCTTTGAGCACGTCCCATTACAAAGGCAAATTATAGATTCGATGGGTTTGGTACCTTTGGTACAGGGTTTATGTGCTCACATTCGTGATGAAACCTTGCAAAAGTGGGGGTCCTTAGCATTGAGTAATATATGCGAAATTAATGGAGCAAATCAGGCCGATTTGGTTGCCGTTGAATGCCAGCGCGTTCTAGTCTACATAATGCAAGCACATAAAAGCAATATTGAAATTCAGCAAAATTGCATTACTGCTTTTGGCAGGATTGCAACGAACAATTTAGATATGCAACGCGCCATCATGGATGTGGACGGTGTCCGACAGATAGTAAAGGCTATGCGCGTTCATAATACCGTTCTAGAACTGCAGATTCTTGGCGCCCATGCAATAGACGCATGTGGTGCTCCCAGTACAATGCCGACTAGCGAAGATGCGAAAGAGGTACAAAAATATGTGATTGATTCAAAAGCTCATAATGTTATGTTCTCTGCATTGAGTACCTTCCCTGATTCAGAAGATTTAGTTATACCGTGTTTTCGAGCATTAGGAAACTTAGGCTTAAGAAACGAGACAACACAACAAGTTTTAGTCACTGATGGGTTACTTGAGCTGACTGTTAAGATAATGGAACACTTCTCAAAACACCCAGAAGTACAGTTGCATGGGTCATGGATAATAGCCACCCATAGCGCACTGACCCTGAGTAACAAGAGTATCTTCGATGTATATACTGGTAAAAGTAAATTCCTAAAGGAAGACATTGTACAATGTTTACTGGATTCAATTTCCAAAAATGAAGATGAAGTGGATGCTGTGACGATGGCGCTTGTAGCATTGGGTTGCATATCTTTTACAAATGGGAATAATAACGTGGAAGTGACACATCGAGGGGCAATTGACGTTGCGAAGAAAATGATCAACAAATATGACTCCAACAGTGTATTGGTCCAATGGGCCAATACCATTATTGGGCATACCCATTCGCTAAATTTTAATGACAAGATGTCAACGCGAAATAGGTGGATTGGGCGAGAAAAGCCTCCAGGTGTTGCACAAGTGCCAAGTCCATCTATGCTAGCTAGGAACGGCCGTCGCACTCGTGCGGAATATTACATACACGTGAACCAAGCGGATAATGTGGAAGGCGATTTGTATACTGGGGAGGAATCGAAAAGTAGTGACTGGAAAAAGTGACACATCTCCCTTGAATTTAAGGTCCAGTATCAGCAATTAATGGAATCTTTGCAGCAGGTAAACTAAACACTTTTATATTTATTAATTTATTGATATTCAAATACCGCTTAGACTATCCAAGATCATCTTGTTCCCATCTTCTAGTGGTATCTCTTTATCAGTTATGCTCTGGAGGACCGCATGAAACGTAGGCTTATCAAGAACCTTTCCGAGCAAGACAAGCACCTGAAAGTCAGAGAAGCGTTCGACGGTCGATAAAGACTTTTTGCGAGGCAAAAATGACTGCAAAATTTGCGCTGGTTGGCGTTGCCAGTTGTGACCTGTCGGTCTGTTTGCCTGCTCAAGGCCGACTTTCAAAAATGAGTTGTGCTGCATAATTGGAACACGGCACAAAAAGAAGTCGTTATCAACGTAACCAACTTCTTTCGCTTCCACCAGGACACTGAATGTGTCAGACACTGCGCACATGCTTGGTTTCGATGTATCACTTTGCAAAACTTCTTCTGCTACCATTTCCAGACATTGTTTGCTTAGCTGATACGGTTCAAACTCGACATTATTATCCTCGTTCTTGAAACATTTAACGGTAACAAATGGTGATTCCATTTTCTCGTCTCCAGCTAAAAGTTGGTTTTCTGCGCATAATAAAATCTCATTGCTATGGAAGCGCACATCTGTCAAATTGCGATCGTTTGGGTGGGCAAAGACAAAACCAACGCGTTGCAATCCGAGCGCCTTTGCGACACTTTCAACATGCTCCTCGTTGGGGTCTTCGAGGAGCTCCAATGTTTTCTCGGTGCAATTCTGTGGCGGCTCATACAAGCACTCTACTTTAACTTGAGTTTCCTCGTTTTCTCCCTCCTTTACACGTTTTGCCTTGACTTTCAATTTCCTGCCCCTGGAATCGTAGGCAGGCTTCTCATCCTCCAACTTTAATTTGGAGTCTTTTAACATCTTTACATACTTTCCGTATAACCATGCCCCACGATATTGCTTAAACTGGAGTTGATGACAAAAGTTTTGGAAGTCTTGGCACATGCTTGTATCCAAGGAGACACCGGCACAAACTGCTTTCTTCTGGCGCTGTATTTTAAATGTGTAGTTGGCTTCGAGTTGCATTAGTTCATCCATAGTCCAGTGCAATTTTCGACTCCGCAAGGACATCAAGCCAGGGCGCACCGCGTTTGTCTCTGCTGTTGTTGTCGATTTCGAAACGATACTGCCATCTTCCGCAATGGATTTGCGTGCAATAGGAGCGGCTTTTGCTAAAACGGAAGTTGTAGCCTGCTCCGTATTAAACTTTATATATAAAATATCTCCATGCTTAAGCTTCAGCTTGCTGACCAAAGAATCCTTTGGCTGAGCCAATTTCGAGCAGCCCTGATCTAGATAGATGCTCTGGTCTGCAACAGAGATGCCTTTAGATTTTTTGATATCGTCCATAACGGTTTGAATTGTGCTTTTGCTATTTAAATTGTTGACGCGCCACATACCGGTTGGTCCGCGGACACGTAAAACAAAAGTTTTTGACTTGTTCGACATTTTCAACAAAGTGATCCAAAGTTCTTTCCCAAAATGATAATGGGTGCTACTGTTTTCGCTGCCGCTCCAATTCGTCAACGTTTTTACCGGCGCGCCAGGAGCAGGCGTGGGCTGGTGCCAGCGCAGGAGGTAATAATGCACAATAAAAGGCGAAGAAGTAGTTATTATACTACTACTGATGAAGAAGAAGTACAGTATGAAGAAAAGGAGAGTGATTATCATCGTCGTTATTGTAAAATAATATAAAAAAATACATGTAATAATATATAATAATATATTTTATTATTTTTATTGGCCATGATTTTATTATTGTATATTTATTTATATTACAAAAGGCGGCCAATTAGTGATTGAAATAAAATTGATGTATCAGTAGTCGTAGTAGAAGTAGTACTAGTAGTAGAGATAGGAGCAGCAAGTAATGAATTCAATTGAATGCACTCGTGTTAATAATAATAACTACATGTATGTATAATAATATATCACCAAATCATCATCATCACAAATATTATCACAAATATTCATTTGAGGAGTCTTAGTAGTAGTAGGAGTAGTAGTAGTACGTTTTTCAGTTCCTCTTTCCAAGTATAAACACACATAGGGCACCAGGCTAAAGGTTCTTTTCAAACTTAAAACTTGAATAAGGAATGGTGGAAGCAAAAAATCGAATCTGCATCCCCTTCCATTCTTCCTTTTTTCCCTTAATGAATACAATAGACTCACAACTACCGGTCTGGTCGTGATTCAAGAAATCTCTATCAATTACAATTATAGACACCCTATTCCACCACCTTAAAGACTGCTCCATTCGAGATGCTTCCAGTTTTTTTCACGCACGCACGCACTATTATTAGTGTATGATATGACTTACTGGATACGAAGTTTGATCACCTATGACAATGTTTCACTAAGAATAATAGTTGGTGTTCTATTTACAAAAAATATATTATATATTATTACCACAGCAGAGCAGTCATGTTTTGTCCTATTAAGATTTGTAGTATCGCTAGCATAGCATATCTGTCAAACATTTCAAAATCATTATTATAATAAAACAGCAAAAATACTATTGTCTTACTACTGTTTACTATTCTTACTACAGTATTTGATTCTTTTTTTTTTCTTCTTATTTATTCTGCATCATTTTTTATTTTTTTTTAGTCTCCTCATTCTATTATCTCTCCTTCTTATTATTATTATGACATTATTATTATTAGACTATTTACTAAAATATGGAGATGATGAATAAATATCACCACCACAACAATAATATTCTAATTCTCTACTAGCTACTACTACACTGCATGTGATAATGTTGTTGTTTTGTTGTTGTAGCGGCGGTGGTGGCCTCATTCATTGTGGTCTCACCAGGATACCTTGAACGAAGAAACATGTCATGTCCGCAGTGTTGATACAACAACAATCTTAGCGAACACGTGCGGCCATAGACACCGCAATATTATGGAACCGCTACTTACATCATGCGATACACTGGAGTGTCTCTTGCCGGCCTCAATCGAAGTCAATAAACACCATGAGAGTACTTTTGTGAACATTTGTAAAACACTTGAAAAGGTAGTTGAAGAAGACATAGATATGTCAACTAGGAAACATATCTTAGGCGTCCAGAATATACTTCGGGTGCTAAACTTTTCTTTGAAAGCTAAATTTGCGATGAATATAGAAACTAGAGGGCGGATGGTTACCCTGCTTTTAAAACTTATTTGTAGGAAAGAAGGAAATAGACGCTTGCAGTCTTCATTGATGAACATCTGTACAACGCTAACGCAGAACAAATTCCAAAAAAGTCAGCTCCCGAAAAACTATGTTGTGCACGGGGAAGATTTATATGCACTCGTAGAGCCTTATTTACAAGAAAAATCCATATTCGAGAGGCAAGCGCCGGAGTACTCCATGCAGATAACCAACGAATACATCAATAATTTGCATAAATTGATTCGCAATGTTTCGAAGTACTTCACGAAAGAGTTTTCTATGAGAATTTTGAAAGAGGGCCAAGAGTTGATCGCTTCACACGCTTCACGCATTACTGCTAAAGCCCATGTTGGTATAGGTCTAATTGCCGGATTTGTTAATGTCCAAACAAACGCCAAACATCTCGATACAAGCTTCCTCGACAAAGTTTTCGCCTGGCTTCAGTACTCCGAAACGATGTTTTCGGCGTCCTGGAATTCCTGCGTCCTATCTATATTAAGGAAGCTTATTGTGAAACCGAAATTTAAGAAAAACATTACAAACCAGCATTTAAAGAGGTTTTACGGCCTGGTGACGAACTTAGTGCATTCAAAGAGTAAACGCGCCCATGTTTCGCGTTACGAGCCGAGCGTTCGCACAAAAACAATACTATCGTCAAGAACTTCGCCATGGTTAAATATTGCTACTTTCATCGTCGAGACAATCCAGTGTGGGGTTGCTGAAGACAGAGATACACCTTTGGGTATGTCACTATTTCGACAATTGGTCAAATCAATTGCTACACAATTTCACCCGTCAACCAAAGTCTATTTTTCAATGGGGGGGCAATTCATCAGGGATGTTTCCATTACATTTGCAAATCGCGTTGGAATAACATTGGCTGAGCGCAAGACGAGCTGCTACGAGAATAGCGACTTCGTTGAAGACAGTGGGAGCGGTTATCGACGTGGATTTGAGCAACTGGATAAAGTTAAAACAGACTTTGTAGCCTTAGTGCTGCCATTAGTTTTGAATGCTTTGTACCATCGTTCCCACCATTACGCAGAGTCTGCTATGCAAACATTGTCAGCGCTTGTGCAGTTGGATCCACAGGCCGTGCAAGCAAAATTGTTGCCGCAGGTCTATCGCGCCTTGGATCCAGAGAAATCTCTATCCCACGCTCATCAAGCTGTGCCGGCCCTAAGAGCTTTGACTTATACATTTTGGCACTTATCGAAAAGAAATTTGCCTCAAATTGCTCCACACTTTCACGACATTGTTAGCCTGACAATGCCCGGCATTGATTCGAACGACGGGATGAAAACGCTGCATGCTTTAAATTTTTTTGCCATGTTTTTTGTGTGTATACCCCTCATTGATTGTTCAGGCGACGATTGGACTTGGGATAGGAAACGGGCAGATGAGAACACCAGATATAAAGATGAAGACTGGCTTCGCGTCAAGAGTATTTCGGCATTTTTTGAAGAATTTGCAGTGGAATTTTTGAACCATTTATTACGATACGCAGCCAAAACCGGAAAGGAAAACGGACAAGTCGATGGGGGTCTAGGTGACGACTCAGGCAAGGCTTCAGCTTCAGATAATTACGGCGTCCTTGGTGTCAGTGGGAATTTATGCATTCGATTTTTCTTTTGTAACATGTCGCCAAAAATACGCAAAACAGTTGTGGTAGAGCTTGCCAAGCAAATTCTATCAATGTCAAAAGAAATGACAATGGTTTATAAATTGCTATGTAAGTATGCTGGCAGATATGAACCAAAATTATTTTTGGAATTACTGATCCCAACTATCACAGTAAGGGTATTCAAAAACCATGCTGAGTTCGGCGAAAGCGGGGTTACAAACGCAATAAAAGGTGTTTTTGATGATGATATGGGAAATACATCTCTCTTGTGGTATTTGAAAATCCTAGATGCGACTTGCAAGCATTGTGGCCCGGCGTGTCTACAGTATTCCACTTTTTATGTTCAGATACTGAGAGTGACATTTCACCATGATTCAGAAAAGGTCCGTATGGCTGGCAATCAATTATTTAGATCGTTGTTGAATAACTTAACATCGTCCTTTGTAGTTGATGAAAAACCGTTTGATCATTGGTCCGATAAGACTAATAGCGATATACAAAAAAATATTCAAGAAGCATATGCAAGGTCTTCCCAGCGGAGGGGTTTCAAATTGAAATGGCATATTGCAAATCCAGAAGAGTTAGCGTTTGTCAAAGTACTAACAACTAAGTTTTTCATGAAATCTCTGGAATCGCTTCAAGAATTATTAAAGGTGCCTTTTGTAAAGAGCAAGGCTACCTTGGATGAATGGAAACATAATCTGGACATTTTGGTGTCTGGTCTGGAAGGGGTAGCTTTGCACGAGGAAATTTCAATGCGCTTGAAAAAAGAAGTTTCAGTATTTTGCCACGATGCTTTGGAACACTTTGGGAATGACGAGAACAGCGACCCTAAGGTGTTAAAAAAACTCATTAAACTTTCCGCTTTAGCCGTAGCATCAAATGTTCCAGGCTCTAGGAGCAGCAGCAATATGGAAACTTACTTTTTTGATGCATTGAGCAATATTGTATCGGATAGATCGTCATCATCTTACTGGAGTCACATACTTAAACACAGTAATAATGCCGAGATTCTGAAATATGACCGACCTTACCCTGTATTCATAAGTATTTTGAAGGCCGAAAGTCGCCAACAAAATCGAGTGTCGAATCGGGGCGAGTATCAGACTGATCCTCGGCAGAATGAAGATGCAAAAACAATAGAACTTGTGAATAGGCTCATATTGGGTGCCACCCAGCATACCTACCGAGACGTACGAACAGAAGCTTGTATCGCAATTGACGATGTTCTACCGAGGCGTGCAGAACTATGTGCGGAGTGCTGCAAGGCACTGGTAGGTGCACTGAAAACAAAATCTAAATCGACTGGTCAAGCTTTGGGAGCGTTGTCCGTTTTGATGAAAAAACGTATATTGTTTTCAATGCGCCACGATTGGAACCTTTTGAAAGTATTTTATGCTGCTGCCATATCCCCCAATTTTATTGAGTCCCTGAGCGAAGACAAAAAGTTGGAAGCGCAAACTATTTTAAGCAGCATAATAGTTGCGATGGCCGAGATCAAAGAGAAGTACGTCCCAGGCCTAGGCAAGGCGTCGTGGGAAGATTTTGCACGCAATATGATTGAATCGAAACTGCTTGTGGGGATTAATGATATGCGTTGGTGGCATACCATGGTAGCAAGCACATACCTTTTGTTATCAATGCCAAAGGCTACCGCAGAAAGTGCAGAAGTAGGTTTAATTAACTCGTGGTTTCTGAAGTTAGTAGCACGTCAAGAATTGCCACTTCGGCAGTTGGCTTTATCATCTTTTGCCTTTGATAAAACGCGCATAAAAGTTCTTGGAACTGATGAGATTGATGTACGTGCGATATTAGAGGCTATTTTGCAAAATCATAGTGATCCTAGGGGCTCAAACGTACCGAGGTCAATATGGACCCCTGGTGTACAACAATTACTGTCACTGGCTGGTGCTGGCTATTACAATTGTCGTGGTAGCAAATACTCAACTTCGTGGGGCTCCTTTAAAATGGGGCATGCTTTAGTTGTTTCTAATTTCCAAATGGGCAATAGCGACGCAACCCGCCGAAAAGTACTTGAATACTTAGGTGAGCTTGTCGAAAAGGCAAGCGCAAAAGGCATTGAAAAGAAGACATGCATAACTATCGGCGAAATATTTGCTGGGTGCGTACGAGGTACTAGCACCATAGCAAACAGTAAGGTTGTTCTCGAGCTACTCCAACCGACTATCGAAAGGGCTGTGACTTTAACACCGTTATCTTGGATTCACACTTGGGTAGTATCATATGTAGCTATAGTGGAGGATCCAGCGTGCTACAAGTTTGTATTTGATGCCGTCATAAACAGGCTAATGTCCGAGTTTGACGCAAGTGTTAGTAGGCATCATATAATAAATGAAAATGAACGTCTGTCCAATACTACCGATGTTGGTAACAGCGCTCCCCATCAAAATGGTACGTCAGAGGAAACCTCATTTTCTGGGCCAAGCAAGTGGTTAAATATTTTGACAGGGGTCTTTTGCGAATTGGCAGGCT
Source organism: Stramenopiles sp. TOSAG41-1 (assembly GCA_900128575.1). Classification (NCBI taxonomy): domain Eukaryota; species Stramenopiles sp. TOSAG41-1. The sequence continues at coordinate 12,368 of LT658677.1, forward strand.
ATGAAGATAAAATTACAGCTCAACAATTAACTATTTACAGCATGGAGAAATCCATTGATCTTCTGCTGCGTGGAGCCAAGAGCACATTTGAAAGTTGCAGAAAATTTTCGTCTAAATGCTTGGCCTGGATTTGCGTTTTGAGTAAAATCCATGGCTGTAAGGATGTTCAGGATAAACTTCTGAAAACAATGCGGGTGAACTTTATTTCTGAAGGTGCAACAGATCAATGTATTGAGAGTGCGTGTCATTTGATAGTGTGGCTTGTTCGTTTCGGCCCTGTTGATTTTATACAGAGTTACGTCGCAACTTTGTTGCCCGCCACAATGAGGTTTCAGAATGCTAGTGCCGCGGGTGGTAAGAATGCAGAAAAAGTTGCGCTTGCTCGTAATACTGCGAAAACGGCAGCAACTGCACTCATTTTCGAATCTTCAGATAGCATTGTCTTTAAACAAGTATGGGATTTTTTGTTTGATGGCTTCAGGCATTCATCGTACCATAATCGCGTTGCCGCATTGGCATTTTTGAACAACTTCTACGAAAGCAACATACACGTATTTTCAGCGACACAAAATGAGGAGCTAATTGCAATCGTGAAGGGGTGCTTGAACGACCGACGACCGGAAGTACAAGAGTGCGCACAAACTGTTCTGATGATGATGCTATTGTACATTGATGAAGCTGGACAAAATGCTCTATGTGAGTATTTTTCAGCCATGGCCTCGGCAAAAATTCCAAAGAATAAAGAAAAATTTCCAAATAAAGTAAAGAAGGCATACCGCAAGAGAGTTGCAGGTGTACTAGGTCTATCTGCTATTGTTGAACGCAACCCGTATAGCGTCCCAAATTTTGTTCCTGATGCATTAGTTTTGATGTGCCGTGTGGCATCAGACCCTGGGAGTGCAAATGGCATAATAAAGCGTTCGCTGGCTAATTTCAAGAGAAGTCACAATGATGAATGGGAACTGCATAAGCTTGCTTTTACCACCGCCCAACTCGACTGGCTGCAAGATTTTTTTCTTCCAAATAATTATTATGCTTGAAACTGGAGAAATTGTACTATATATAACATGCTGACGGGGGATATACTGAGATAATAATTATGATACGAGGTACGAGTACATGTGTGGTGATATAATTAATAATTTATATAAAATACTCGTATATATATATATATTTTTTTTATTACACTCAACGGGTTACTTTCGCATACCCTGTATTACTTTTGCCTATGATATGTTTGCTGAAATTGGCTAACTATACCTCACCGTTCTCTAATTCTACATGTTATATCATGTATGCATTTGGTCTACACACTTCAGGAGAAATATTTACTAAGATCAGTGTGGCCACCACCAAATAAACTGCCCGACTTTTCATCTCGTGCTGCATCGGAATTGTTCTCGGTCTCTTTTTTCAATTCAACACCATCCTCTTCTACTTTCTCGATACTTTCGCCATATTCCTTACCTCTTTTATCTACAGCGGTACCATGCGCAGTAATCTTTAATTGGTTGTATTGTGGTGACGGGGCACTAAGCTTTTGCCCGTTGTACAGGTACGTCGTGTAGCATTCTAAAAAACCATGCCCTAAATATTTTTTGGGGTTGATACACTGGGAAGCTTGTACGGGGCTTCCTTCGAAAAATACACTTCCTCCCATACATATCAAATACGCTCCCATAACTTTTTCTGGGTTGACGCAACGGCTTACTTTTTCGCCTTCGTAGAAGGCAAACATTTGTGTTCCTGCATACCCATTGCCAAGGATTTTAAAACTACTGGCTTGGCCTGCAACATCCATCTTTTTGCCTTTGAAATAGGCATGAATAGCATCGGTCGCGTAGTGGGCACCAAGTGGTTTTATTTTACCGGCAACGCCGTGTACCCAGTTACCGTGATAAAATGTTCGACCGGCTGCGCGGGCCCATCCATGGCTTAACAATTTGACTTTGTGTCCATCAATTCCTTGATTTCGCCTTCCTTTGTAATAAATAGTACCCGTCTTCCCCACTGCCCAAAAACTTGGCTTTCCGTCTGGGAACCTTAACACTTTAAGTCCGGCGGCACGCGATGCCCTTCCACCACGTGCGAACTCTTCACCCCTAAAAAATGCTTTTCCTCCAAAGCTGGTTAGCGATTTGGGTTCCATGGCGTATCCTGAGCCCAACACTTTTAAGATCTTCGCGTCCAGTTTTGTCCATTTCTTTGGATTTTTTTGACTTTTTTTTGCATAAAAAAAATCCCATTCTTTCTTCCAGTAACCTTGCCCAAGTTTTGTGAACCCAAGTTGTCGATATTTATGAGGAGTTAAAGGCCGTCTAAGCTTCTCTGCACTGGCGAGTGACGATAATGCAAGAATTGCGCAAACGGCCACGTTTGCTATCAGTAAAAGCGTAGTCATGAATGCACAATGTTTGCTGCGGTGCTAGCAGGAACGCAGACAACAAGTGAGGTACGTGGACAGAGAGTGGTAGCTGCCACGAACTTCCCCCTGGTACTCGCCCTCAGCAATGCTCCCCCTCTTTTTTTCATCACTACTAATCAGTTTTGGCAGCAGTGAGAGAAAAGGTTGTTTTTGTACTCTACACTTCTACTATTTAAATTAGCGCTATCATCGTAGGAGTGACATGATAGAACGTAGTTATAGTGTTATAGTACGATGCCTTACTCGTATATAGTAGAGTAGCCAATACAATGTTGTTCTATCTATCTATCTCCTCTTCCTCTACTAATATTGTTTTAGTTCATCTCATCATATCACAATATAGATATGCTATGCTTATCATTCAATAATACTGTGATAAGCAAAATAAAAAATAATCTGAATGAATGATGATCGATAGAGTAAATTTTTTCTCCTCCTCCTTTGTTATTTAAAGTATTGAAATTATATTATTTGTTCTTTTTTTCTTCATAATGATAATATCATTTTACCTTAAAATTGATAATATGTTTTGTTTATTTGTTGTTTTTCAATAATACAATAATATATTTTTTTACCATTGTTATTATTGTTAAATTGTCGCATCATCTTCTCCTCCTCATCACTCTATCATACATCATCCTTCTTCTTCTACTTACAACTTTTACTACCACCATGACCACGCAAAGAGTCGCCACACCTTGCCTTTTAACGAATATGCAGCACGATAAAAAGAGTTTCCACAACTGCACTTTACCAAGACATGAATCGTTTGAAAGACATTCACGCCGTCTTCGAATGTGAAGATGTCTCAAAGCAGGAAAAAGAATTCGCGCGAATGCAAGGTATGGGGAAGCTACTTGGAGAACTACACCGGGGAGGACAAGAAAACGTGAGTAATGTAAACAAAACATTCAGCGGCCCCAACATTGGAATCAATAGTGGTAACCTGGTCCAGGATAAGTTGCGGGTGGCGGAGAATATTTTACATTTATACGATTTGGTAACAAAAAGACATGAGGGTTTTAAATCGGATTTTCAAGTCTCACAGAACAAGAATAACCCTAATTTTTCGTCCTTGTCCACGTCTCTTTCAAGCCGTGAGTTTTTGGTGGAGTGCCTTGGCACTATATCTACCCTCGACGGAGCACGGTCCAACAAGGCGAAAAAGAAGGGATCACCACAGAATATCAATAACCATTTGATTGCACCCGAAAGAAAAAATATGCCAATGGAAAATACAAGTGAGCTTAAGGGGTCAGGGTACTTAGAAAAGAGAAGTTTCAACGCACAGCAGACCAACACTTCCACAGGAATAGCACGCTCTGACGGTCGCTCTCACAATTATCATAGTGCACACATTCGTAGTGACAATAATCGTGGTGGTCGTGTTAGAAGGCTAGAACGGGATATGCCACTAGTGCAACCCCCGATAGAAACTCATAGTGGTCAAGAACCGAACGATTTTGTTCCGTGCGAGGCTCCGCGAAAAAACGTTGAGCGTAGCTTCGGATTTACGACGGCCCGAGAAAAAGACATTAAAGATAAGTTAGCCAAGCGAAAAGGTCTTTATGGCTCTAATTCGCGAAATCGTACCGACGGCGGGAAATCATTTAATGGTTTTGCAAATAATAATAATAATTACAACAACAGTAGCAGCAGCAACAGCAACAATCCGTCAAATACCATTTACAACAAGTGGAATAATTCAGGCACCAGCAGTTCAGGTAACAAGAAAACCTTAGGCTTAAAGCGTCGTCCGGGCTTTCAACCACCAAGGCCCTTGGGTAGTAGTAACGCCCCTGGTAATAGGAATGTTCGCAGTCGAAAAAATGGTGGTTGGAACGGCGGTGCGCAAGGTGCTATTCGTGCAGCTGCTTCAACTATGAATGCCAACAACAGCAATGGTCATCAGAATGATGATGAAGAAATTCATCCACGTTTAAAGTGTCTTGATCCAGGGCTTGTAGAGCAGATTGAAAATGAAATATTGATAAGTAGCAAGAACGTGAAGTGGGACGATATAGCTGGATTGGCATTTGCAAAGCGCACATGCCAAGAAATAGTTGTTATGCCCATTTTATGCCCTGAAATGTTTCAAGGGCTTCGAAAACTCCCAAAAGGTTTGCTTTTATTTGGACCCCCAGGCACAGGTAAAACAATGATTGGCAAAGCCATTGCATCTCAGTCGGGTGCTACATTTTTTAGCATTTCAGCGTCGTCGCTGACCAGTAAATGGATAGGACAAGGCGAAAAGCTGGTACGTGCTTTATTTGGTGTGGCTGCTGCCCGTCAACCGTCTGTCATATTCATTGATGAGATTGATTCTTTGTTGACGCAGCGGTCTAGCGATGAAAATGAAGCTAGCCGAAGGATCAAAACAGAGTTTTTAAT
>LT658678.1:82-17144 GCA_900128575.1 Stramenopiles sp. TOSAG41-1
ATTATTGGATTTTAAAAAATACAATTTCAACGATTGTTTGGTACTACAATGGACGGAGATATCAACATTTTAAGTCATCCTACAATGTGGAACATTGTCAAATTGGTAATAACCGCAGAAGAACCAATACACGTAGAAGCCTTGGATTATTTAGTAAAATGTAGTGGTATTAAGCGTAAAATAGCAGTTGCCAAATTATCAATATTATTTCCAATACGTAATCGTAAATTACATGTGTTTCATAAAAGTGTGAAAGACTGGTTGGTTGATTCGAGACGGAAAGATGAGACTTGTTTTGTAAAGGATAAAAGGGCCAATAAAGTATTCGGAAATAGATGTAAAGAAATTTTAGAAGAGGTAAATTCAATGGAAGATGAGGATGATGTAGACGATATGTTACAAGCATCAGTATATTCATTGAAATATTGTGTAAAACATTTATGTCAAGGTGGAATGGTAAAAGTTGCACGAGGTTTAATGTTTGAATTTGATTACCTACTGGAAAATGCTAAATTGGTTTATTTGGTCCATAAGCATTCCATTGATTGAATTATATAGGAAAAATATACCAGATCATGATGCTCTAATTTTGCTACGAAATGCATTGCAATTGTCGTTAGCTGATTTACGTGTAAGCCCATGGAAAATTGCAGGCCAATTGGTAGGTAGATTAATGGGATATGGAACTCAACGCAAAGCTAATGGCAAAGCTAATGACAATTACGCGACCGAAATTGAAACATTATTAACAAAAGCGAAAGCCTGGACAGGCCAACAAGGTGGCAAGGGCTGGTGGTGTCCCAGGTCACAAACGTATGAAGCCGCCGGTGGCATGACCAGATTATTTGGCCATAATTGCCAGGTAGGTTGCATTGCATTTAGTCGCAACGGGACAAATATTGCATCAGGATCTAGTGCCAATTCTTATATTGAGGAGGATAAGTTGGGTGACACTACAACTAATTTCTCTCATTTGTTAGAAAAGGTTTCATCACTTAATACTAGTTCTGTTCGTGTGTGGGATATTGATTTATTTGAGTGTTTGTGCACACTGGAACATAAGAAGGATGTTAGAGCAGTGGCATTTAATCAAGATGGTACAAAAGTTATTTCAGCATCAGGGTGGACGATACGCGTATGGCTTTGGCAAGAAGAGATATGTGAAAGAGAGCTTGCTGTCAAATATCCAGAAATAATTAACTCTGTTAAATGTAGTCTAGATGATTTGCGTTTGGTATCGGGTTCATCAAATGGCATCGTACGTCTATGGAATATTGAAGATGATAAATCCTTGGAACTAAGAGGTCATAGTTTAGGTATTAACTCAGTCGAATTTAATCATGATTGTACAATTATCGCGTCTGCATCGATTGATAGCTCTGTACGACTTTGGAATAGTAGGACAAAAAAACCATTTATAAAGCTTGTAGGTCATGAATTTAGCGTCACGTCGATTTCATTCATCCATGATGGAGCTGCTATAGCATCTGGGTCAAAGGATGCTACAATACGTATATGGGACTGCAGAACAGGTGCATGTACAAATATACTCGAGCAATCTTTCCCGTGTATCAATTCAGTTGCATTCAATCATAATGGTACCAAGATTTTGTTCGCGGGATCTTCCAATGTATGTGAATGGGATCTTCAAAGGCAGACGCAAAAAAAGCTTGAGGGACATTCAGGATCTGCCTTGTGTGCAGCATATAATTGTTATGGTTCAAAAGTTGTATCTGGATCAACTGATCAAATTGTACGTTTGTGGGATTTTAGCCTAATGGAATCTGGATTTAAAGATATATTGCATGTTAAGGGGCATAGCCAAGCAATAAATACAGAGTGCATCGCAATTAGTAGAAATTGGACCAAAATAGCTACCAAAAGTACAAACCAGAAAGTGTTAGTGTGGGAAGTTGAAACAGGAGAACTTCTCGCCAGTTTCTCCATCGTAGACCAAAAGGCAGAAGCATTGTGTAGAGTATTGGATGTAGATAAAGTGACATGGCAGGGAGCAAATCATAGCTTGTCTTTTCATGATACTGATGCGAATGCAGCTATTGGTTTATCAGGAAAGTCCGATGGTAAGGTATTTTACAATGGAACAAGCACAACAAGTTTAGTTTGTGTAGTAATTCATGACACCAAAGTCCATATACTGGAACGTCGCGGTTGGCAGCCAATGCTATATCTTTCCTGTGAATCTAATAATGTGAATTTTGTGGAGTCAATTATTGATGATAACGTGTCACAGCTAAATAAAATGATGTCAGATCATGGTGGATTACCGCTTTATGTTGCATGCGCAAATAATGCATACGATGTTGTTCAAAACTTGCTTAGTAAATCCTCAATAAATGTAAATAAGTTAGACAACAATAAGACACCATTGTTTATTGCTTGTCAAAAGGGTTATAGCAAAATTGTTGACTTATTGCTTGGTGACAATTCAATTGACGTCAACAAAGGTGTGTCATCTGGGGATGGTTTCGACGGTATTCATCAAACACCATTGCAGGTAGCATGCTTAAAAGGAAATTTTGATATTGTAGATGCTCTGTTAAAAATCGATTCTATTGATGTAAATAAATGTTGTACTGTTAATGGTAAGTCCCCATTGTTTATTGCATGTGAAAAGGGATATGTAGACATTATAAAAGCCCTGTTAAAAATTGATTCTATTGATGTAAATAAATGTTGTAATGTCAATGGTAAGTCTCCGTTGTTTATTGCCTGTGAAAAAGGGTATGTGGACATAATAGAAGCGCTGCTACAGATTAATTCAATTGATGTCAACCAAGGTGGAAACAGTAGTATTGATAATGGTGAAACACCCTTATACATTGCCTGTAGTCAAAACAAGCTTAAAATTGTAAAGTTATTACTTCAACACCCATCAATTAAAATAAACCAAGCTACAACTTTGGATGGTGCAACCCCATTTTTTATTGCATCATTAAATGGGCATGTTAATATTATGACAGCTTTGAAAGAGAAAAATGCTGATATAGATAAAGCATTATGTGGGGGTGATGATTCTGGGGCTTCTCCCTTTTGTGCCGCATGTTCAGGTGGGCATAAAGATGCCATTCAGAAATTGATAGAATGGAAAGTTGATACTAAGAAATGCACAGATGATAATAGGACACCAGAAATGGTTGCTATAGAAGCCTGCCAAGAAGACCGGTGGGAGCCTGGTCATTTGGAAAGGATCCGCCAATTGCTATACAACGTGCATAAGTAAATGGGTGCATTAGAGCATTTACTATTATAGTAGGATAGAATATTTATTTCTTGCGATTGAGTATTTGAGCGTATGATATTATGATATCATACTTAACACGAGAAAGTGTAAAATTATTATAACTTTTAGATTTTAACCATCATATTATATGCATATTTAAAAACAAAAATATGTTTTATGTACCCTGTATTAGAAAGCTTTTTTTTTGTTCTTATTTTAATAAAAAATATTATTTTTTATATTTTTTTTTGTATAAAGGTCTCTTGATTGATCTACGGATAATTAGTCGTCAGGTAATCCCTCTCTGAACAATTATTTGCCTTCTCTATAATAGTGTGAAAATTGTCTATTATCATAGACTATGATATGTGAGAGAGTATATCTTTTTTTTTGCATGTATATATATATATATATATATATATATATATATATACATATCGTGTATCTATCTAAAAATATTCGTCTAAATACATTTAATTGTTTGCTTCTTTGTTTGTTGTATTTTAATACTACTCCTTTTAGACAATCTATAATATCTTTAATACAGAGTCTATCGATAATTATTAATTATATGTTTTGATTGAAAAAATTTGTTGATTGTTTTGATTATCCTCCAGAGGCTATCATCAATCTATCATCTCGGAAAGTGTGAGTGGTGTGTGGTGCAACACAATTTAATAAATACAAACAATGTGATAGGATACCATGGTATTATATTCAATTACTATAAATATACAATTCGAGACTACCAGGACAACTGCGGAATACCAGAATATACAAATTACCGACATCGAGATACTATACACATTTTAATTTATAAATACTGTATGTAGACTATATACTTACATATACATACAACAGTTTCAAATACATATCCATCCATCCATTTATAAACAAAACCTATTTCATCAATCAGAGTAACCATGCAATTCCCAAATAACATTGATAAGACACTCACAATAAATACAAAAGACGATGTATTGATGCATGCATGGATGAGAATGCGAAATCCACAAATAACAAATGAAATGACAGATTATCTTATAAATAATAATGGCTGGGTTCATTTGTTTAAATATATCAGTCATCTGAATTTCGATAATAATAGCCATAGCAGCAGCAGCAGCAGCAGCAGAAACAGCGACGGCAATGTAAATGTGAAATTAAGCAACGTAACGTTTGAACATAAACGAAATGTTGGTCGTTTAGATGGGATTGCACAATCATGGAAAGCGACAATGTTGTTTGCAGGAAGAGATGTTCAAGGTAATGAACAAAACTTAATATCTTTTTTCTTACCACTTGAAGATATTTTTGTTGAAATGTTAGTACAGTGCTTTCAACCATGTTCTAATGCATGCTTGCATCATATATGTTACATATTGTTTCGTCTCATTCAGAAAAAACCGAAAGATTTATTTGACATATTAGCATCAAACAATAATAAATTGATGCATCAGCTTGTACCAAATTTATTGTATTATCTTCACCATTCAGCTGTCAGTTCCATTTTAGTTGATTTAATATGTATTCGTCAACCAGTAGGTTTTGTTAGTCGTACGTATGCACCAGGGGACTTTCTATGTTCACCGAAATATATTGTATTATTAGATAAAGCATTTATAGAATTGGATTTTTTTCAATTGCTTTTATCGCCTTTACTTGATAATTACGATACTTGTACTGATTTATCAAAAATTGATTCTATATGTGATTCATTATCATTAATTTTAGAACGATTATCACGCTCACCGCATCATGAATTAATACTTGAACATTTTGCAAAAAGTATACCAACAGTAATTTCAAAGATATTTGATGTACTTTTAACGATATATGATGCTGACAATGATGATAATAGTAACATTAATAATAATGACAATAATGCATCTAAGAAGAAGCGTGAATTAACTTTCAGCAACAAGAAACGAAAAATAGTAAAGCAAGCATGTCTAGATGTTTTATTATCATTAACAAATAGTATTTTTCCTGCTAAAATTGATGGTTTTAACTCTAAGCCGTATCAATCATTCGCAACTAATATAGCACCTATTATTGATAATAAATTGCACATTGCATCCACTGTATTATATAATTCCATTATAATATATTTTAATAAGTATATTAATGCAATTATCCATAGCAATAAATATAATGGTAGTAATAGTAATAGTAATGGTGTACAGTATACAGGATATTATGTAAAAAAACCATTTACGTATTTTAGGTTGAAAGAATTGGAATTTATATTAATAATCTTTACTTTTTATAATGAAAATGTGAAGGCGGAGGATGACGATGATGATGACGAGAAAGAGGTAAAGGATAGCACGATGATTTCATCTAAATTAACTCCAAGTCCTATAGAAGAATTGTCTTTGGACTTTGTAAAGTTGTTATGTGAATGGTTTTTCGATTATTCTCATAATAATATATATCATTGTCTTTTCTTGAAATTTTTACAATATATAATTACATCAAACACGAGAAATATAATTGATAGTGTTCTTTTACATACGGTAGAAGGGGAAGAAGAAGAGGAAGCTAATGAAGCCGACTTTGTATCAAGAGCTATTGAATATCACAGTACTGCAGGTGCAAATACAAGCTCTCGTGGCCATATTTTAGAATGTTTACAACTTATATACAGAAACAATGCTGAAAAATTTAATGGAAACAAAGTATTTAAGAAATTGTCAGCCAGGATTGTAAGGCAAATTAGTGGAATAGTAGATGAAGAAGAAGTATGAATAATATCTTCACATTATATATTTTATTTCTCTTACACTCGTAATACTTCGTATATAATATGATTATTGATCTCAGCATTTTTTAAACAACATATCATTGTAAAAAGAGAGAGGTAGGGGGCGTGTGTGTCTCCTTGCATTTTATTCGCGTGTTGTAAAAATAATTATACGTATATTTTCTTATCTCCTCATAAAATTTTGGTAACATCACAACTCTGGGCAATTTTTTTTACTCTCTAGTAACATACGGATATGATATCATATTATTTTACGCATATACATGGATGCGTGTAGAGTGTAATATTATAAAATAAAATTCATATGATACCCCTCTTGCGTTAATTCTTTTTATACATCACACGAAAATAATATTCTATATATAAATTATTTTTAAATAAAATTTTCCTCTCCCCTTCCCCCTTCTTGATTTTATTTAAAAATACACTTTCTCTACTTGTTCAACATATACATAGTTGCATCATATTGCATTTCTTTGTCTATTAAAAATGTACATACTCGTGGTACACCTGCTCTTACTAATACTTCCACAACATTTGAACAATCTGTATTTTCCCATACACACAATATTACATAACGTCCAATATACGGTTTAATTTTCGATAATAATAATATGATTTCTTCCGATGATCGTAAATTAATTAATCTTTTTTTCCTACTACTACTAGTGGAGGTTAGATTTCTCCCTAATTTTGCTACTATTCCTCTCTTTTGCTTTTTGATATATTGTTCCTCCTCCATCGTTTCAAATACTTTTTCTTGCAATTCTAATAATTTAGGAAAATGAAAGGTAGGCGCACCACGTGCACGACGATCGACTAGCCATCGATGATCTAAATTTGTGCAATTTCTTAAATCAAATAATACGGAAGAGTGTTCCGGTAAATTGTCTAAATCCGAACATTTTATTACTAATACTAAATTTTTTCCATCATCGATATCAGCAAATTGCCCAGTAGACCATTCATTTGCCTTTGAGCCAGGAACATAACGACCAAACTTTGGCTTTATCCGAAATTGTTGTGTTAAATGTTTATGTGCAATATCAACCCGCTCTTCATTTTGATAATGCAACAAACTTTTTGGTGTTTGTGAATACATACTTATTGCTTTTAAAATACAATGTCGCAAGTTCAAAGATACTTCCCCCCGGTTTAAACTAGACAGGAAGGACATACATTGTGAAAAATTCGATTTTAACAGCTTTGCTCTATTTGTTGAATGGCAAAGTATTGTAATTGCAACAAATACCATAAAATCTGGACCTATAACAAACATAGCATCCCATAGATACAGCACTTTCTCAATTGGCCATATATCACCAAACAGCGTGACGAACCATGGGACGGAAAACATTGCTGGTGATATCCCAGCCATTTTTAAATGCGATGCTAATTTAGGATCCCAAAAGCACAACAGCGATGAAAACAAACATAATCTCTGTTCTAAATATTTATTATTATTATGATCTGTAAAATATGAAGGAATAAATTTCCTACAAATCATCAACATCATTCTAGCACCAGTTTCAGGTTTATTTAATTTTGAAAAGATCATATAGGAAATTGCAGCCAAAGTATCAGCACCTTGTCTATATTCACCGCCTTTTGGTAACATGTAAAGCCATAATGTTATTAAATTAACTAGTTCTTCTTTTTCTTCTGGTGTATTTACAAAACGTGATCTTGCAACATCTAGTTCTATTAATTGGATCACTTCCTCTGATAATGGTTGCTTCAATGGATCAGAATATCTACGACGTGAAGATAATTTTCGTTCGGTTCCACCATTATGATTGCTGTTTCTCTTTCTCCCGCTATCATTGCTGCTATTGCTACTACTACGACGGTAATTTTTATTATCGTTTCCACTACTACTACTACTACTACTACTGGGAGGATCGTTTTCCAATAAATATTGCCATATATGTGGACGATAACTTTCTGAAAATACAATACGTTTAGAAATTTTTAAAGACATTTCGTTCAAAAATAGTTTTCCTTCTTTCGCCATCGTTTGTAATGATTCTAAGATGGTTAAATTTAACTTTGTAATATCTTCACCATTTATCCCATAGAATGATCCCTCTTCCAAATTATTATCGATATTATTATTATTATTATTATTTTTATTGTTTTGCATTTGAATTAGTTGTTGCAATTCTTCATGTACTTTAGGTGAAACAAGTAAGTTTAATTTTCCAATGTATTCACTATAATCATCATCACTTTCTTGAAATGTTATTCTTAATTCCGATTGTTCTGCTTCAGAATCATTTAACAAAGGAACATTGATGATTTCATCATTTTTATTCAAACGTCTCTGTTGTCTAAATCGTGAACAACGTAACTTACATATTAAAATAATTCCAACAATAATCGAAATAAATAACACTAAAAATATAATTTGCATTGGGGTAAGATTATCCGCATGTATAGGTATTATCTTTGGCCATGTTATGACAGGCATGATGATCTATTATGAATGTATTGGATAGAACCGTAACAAAGAGTAAGCAATCTACTTTAAAACAAATAAAAAAGGGAAAGAATCTATTTACTTTCTCTCCGCTTGCTATTCGGATTTATATTTATTATTTTTATAACTGTGAAGAAAACCGCGTTTCGATCACTTCTTTCTTGGTGCCTTGTGGATGAAAGAAATCTAAAAAATCCAGGCCTGGGCAGGCACGCATCAGTCCTATCAGTTCAAGTACATGATGTTGTACTGTACTTCTAGACAAAGATCGAGAGATCCCACAGAGATCTTCAGCAGCAAAAAGAGCACGACGAGAGTGGTGCGAGACACATTCCTCATCACATATCACATCATATATATAAGATATTAGTGCATTAAAATATATATTATTATAATAGATATGAGTTTTTGTAAAGATATGAGGTTTAGTATAGATAAGATACCCACAACTACAATATATTCAACAAACGAACTACAAGAATAACGAACAGTATGGATTTAAAAACGTTTAAAATGTACTCCGTACAAGGTATGGATAATACTAGGAAAGTGCCACTTTCACCATCAGCTAGAAAACTTAAACCACCAATAATAACCAGAAAGCCAAGTGTAGTTGAATTAATAAGACAAAAAACAGAGACAGATACATCTTTATCCTATCAAGATCAATTTCTATCTATTGTAGTTGTCGGTGCATCAGGTGATTTAGCGAAGAAAAAAACGTATCCTTCGTTGTTTCAGTTGTTTTCTCAAGGATTTTTAACATCGAACAATTTTAACATATGTGGTTATGCTAGGTCTAACTACACAGATGAAAGTTTTCAGGAAAAAATGCGTGGTGCACTTACGAAAAAATTCCAAGGAAAAGGTTTTCAAGGGGATATAGAAAAATTCTTATCACATTGTCGTTACTCCAGAGGAAATGCATATAATGACGTAGATGCATGGACTTTATTGAATGAAACACAAGTAGGCCTTGAAGGAAGTGGAGAAACTGTTAATCGTTTATTTTATTTTGCGTTGCCACCAAGTCAATTTGCCCCAGCGGCTGCAGCTATTACCAAAGTTGCACAAACAACGAAAGGTTGGAATCGTTTTATTGTCGAAAAGCCATTTGGTGTCGATTCAGAAAGTTCATTACAATTATCAAAAGATCTTGCTGCTTGTTTAAGAGAGGAACAAATTTATCGTATTGATCATTACTTAGGAAAGGAAATGGTACAAAATTTAATGGTACTAAGGTTTGCAAATATTTTCCTTTCACCATTATGGAATAGAGATCATATTAAATCTGTCATAATAACATTTAAAGAAGATATTGGATGTGATGGACGTGGTGGATATTTTGATAGTGCAGGAATCATACGAGATGTCATGCAAAATCATTTATTACAAATTTTATCAATTACTGCTATGGAGCCACCGGTGAAAGTGACTGGGGAAGGACATAGTGAATATGTCCGCGATGAAAAAGTAAAAGTATTACGATGTATTAAACCGTTAACAACTGATGATGTGATTCTTGGCCAATATACTAAAGGAAATGGTCATGTGGGGTATTTGGATGATGCAACATGTAATAATCCATATTGTCCAACGTTTTGTATGGCACAATTTGAAATAAACAATCCACGCTGGGATGGTGTCCCATTTATTATGAAAGCTGGTAAAGCGTTAGATTCAAGAAAAGGTGAAATACGAATTCAACTTAAAAATCCACCAGGCTTTACAACTATGTTCAACACTGATGAGATACCACATAATGAATTAGTTATACGTGTGCAACCAGATGAAGATATTTATATGAAAATGAATGTAAAAATGCCTGGATTAACTAGTACTCCTATGATCAGTGAGATGGATTTAAATTACAAAAATAGGTTTCCAGAATTAGCTGCTGGTATTCCAGATGCGTACACTAGGTTGATCTTAGACGTTTTGCGCGGGCAACAAGCCGCATTTGTACGCGATGACGAGTTAGATGCAGCTTGGGCTATTTTCACACCATTGTTACATAAGTTGGAAGAAGGTGATGAATCCCAAAAAATATTACCAACACCTTATGCATTTGGCAGTCGTGGACCACCAGAAGCTGATGCATTTTTACAGCAAATTTATGTTAAAAGTGAGTATGTCTATTCAGATGCGATTCAAAATGGCAAACGTAGTAATAGTCCTCATTTCTAAAAAAGATATTATTTTGTGGGTACATAAAATAAAGTGATTATTTTCCTCGTATATATTATATTATATTATTGATATTAGTATAATTAATGCATTAACTTATTTTTTAATTTAATCATATCATACTCATGATAATTCCTATCATACTCTCCATATATAAATGATGGTTAAAATCTATCGTAAGTTATAATAGTTTTACTTCTCATATGGTACTTCGTAAATAATATGCTCAATACTCAATCTCGAGAATAAATATTCTATCCTACTATAGTGAAGCTCTAATGCACGTCTGCAAACTAATACTCCACAAGCACAAGTAGGTTTCTATCCTTCCTGCACTCGTTGAACGGGCTGGACGTCGGGTATATACGAATAATATGTGTGTGTATTGGCAAACCATCTAGAGAGTGTTTTAATTTTGCGCGCGCGTGTGTGTGTGTTTTAACCATTCATCATTATATATTTGTAAAAATATACGCGCCGAATATTTCGAGTCGTACGCTCGTACACTCGTAGATTATTTTTAGCAATATTACGTCGTATGATATATCATACGAAGTAGAACGTTAAATATATTAATCTTATGTGTATATTTTTTTGCACCCCAGCAGTATTTTTAAATAAAAAATATGATCATTGTATTTCTTTTTTGATTTTTTTTTAAAACTCTAGCTCTACACTCTCTTCAACAATTCAATTAATGAAGAAATTCCATGCAATAAACCATCATCTTTCACCTCGTTCTTGTCTAATTTGGTTGCGTGTGAAAAATCAATCCATTGTAAAAACAATTGATTTTTATTGTAATAATCATACCCAAAATGTAAAGAAGAACCTATTATATTGTAGGATTGAAATAATATCGACTTTTCTAATATATCTTTCAATATACGTAGTTCATAAATGAATTTACGCAACATTTCTATTCTATTCTTCTTCTTGTTTACTTGAAAAAATCCACGAAAACATTGTAATATATACATTATACTACCTTGTTGAATTTTTACAGGATCATACATATAATGTTCTTCATCTTGATACGGATGCTGCATATATGTTATCCGAAAGCCATATTTCTTCGTTGTTGTACTTTCATCTCTCCATTTCATGAAATCTAATTTGCTTGGAAATATATTCGTACCATTATTATTATTACGGCTACTCCATGAAGTTCCAAACTCCAACATTTTATGCCAATAATTGATATGACCAACTGTAGATGCGTTGTATTCATAACTACGTGTACCAATTTTTATATCCGATGAAGCTAAATTATTAAACACTTTCCTTTCTGATTTATAGAATTTGTATAAAAAATTATCTAAGGAAATAATATCATCATGTTCTTCATCGTTTGTTGAAGATATTGTACCATGACATTTTGAGATGTAATTTTGTAATCGAATATCATTTTCTCCCTCCCAACATTTATTATACCATTCTAGTTCTCTCTGTAAATATTTCATCTTGCCAGGTTTTTTATATACATATTTACCTTTGAAATCTATGCGCTTTTGCTGACGTTTTAACAAAGACAAAACATTGCCAAATTTCCCCTCTTTATGTACATCTATTTCAATTATGGATAAATTTGTAAATTCATTTTTGCTATTCCTAACTTTTCTATTCTTTGTTGAATATGTTACGAAATTATATACACAAAATGAACTTAAGACTAAAAATGGTATTTCTGAATTTATTAATTTATCATACAAATTATTTGCCATAGATATACTACCATGATGTAATTGACATTACTTTTGTTAGTTACCACAATAAACAAAGGAGAAAAAAAAGATATAGAGTGTTATAATATATATTATATGCATATGTATTATTTATATGTCCACCAACGTGCCCTTCATTACGTAATGTGTATATGAAGGGTATAGCAAGGCAGACACAGCTTATTCAATAAAGAACTGGTTCATGGGGGCTTTAATCCCATTTACCACATTATTCTAGCTTGGTTGAACGATGGATTAATGTGTAGAAAACCACAAAAAGCCGAAAAGAGTCCAAGCACTATGTATATGTATATAAAAAATTTATGTTGCATATGTATGAAAGTGATATAAATATATTGTTTATCTCAGACGATATTTTGGATTTCTCTTTTCAAGACTAAATGCCATTCAATTTAACGAGATTCACTTTGAACATCACAGATAATATATATATATAATACAAAAATACATATGCTACAAATGGAAGTGTAATGTGTATATATTTCAAATTTGATGTTGAACTATTATCAGATATCTAAAGTTTGACAGCAATGAACTTTATAAGTTCTCAGTAGACCGTCGTGAAATGGTAAAAAGTTTTATCATCACATAATAAATCATACATCTTGAAAAATGTAGAGAGAGAGTACATGTGCGTAGATTGGAACATAAAGGGGGAAAAGACTATTTATATTGATGAATTAACTTACTCTTTTTGTTTTCTTCGTTCTATTTATTCATATACATATATACATACATGTAGTATGGTATGTCTAAATCAATGTCTTTTTGTTATATGTATATATGTAAAAGTAGTGTATTAAAAAGTGCAAAACAATTGGTGGTGGTGGCTAATGTTTTGGGTTAAAGTATACATTTTAGATTACTGTAAAAAATGCCTATCAATCTTAATTATTTTTTTTATTTTTATAATTTAATAAAAAAAGTTGAAATACGAGGATAGTTGTTTTTTATGGACTATGAATCTGATCATCTTCATTATTATTAGTACTACTATCACCAACACCAACCATCGTTTCATATAATGATGTCATTTTCTTTAAACTTTCAGCTGCTTGCCGGCGTTGAAATACTGCTTTCCGTTTATATTCATTCAACTCCCGTTTAGAATTATCCGCATTTTCTTTCAAATCATTCAACGATTTTTGATTCATTAATAATTCATTTTTATAATGTTCCAATGAATTTTTAATATCAATGTTTTCCTTTTCCACATCATTCATTTTACTGTTTAACTGATTCACATTATTTCTTTCATTATTCAATTGGCGCAATAATTCATTTTTCTCCTCCGTCATCTTCAACGATTGTTTCTTCTCGTGCTTCAACTCTTTTCTAGATTTATCAATCTGTGCACGAAAAGATAACATTTCTTCTTCAATTTGTCTTATAATTTTCTCCTTTTGTCTCAATTCAGCACGGATACCATCAAAATTATCAGCCTTTAACTCATCACGTAAATTTTTAATAATTTCTTCCATTTCTTCCCTGATTTCCAACGAAGCATTTAATTGCTCTTGAAGTGCAAGGGCATCTTCACTTTCATTTTGTGCACTTTCCGTAGAACGATCTAAATCTTTTTTCAATAACGCCATGTCTTTCTTCAGCTTCATAATAGTATCATCTTTATCAAGTAACATTGCATCTTTGACTTTCATGATTGTATTTTTCTCCTCTTTTTCCAATTCTATAAGTTCATCAGCTCGTTTAAGTCTTTCAACTAATAGATTGTTTTTCACTTTTTCCTCCTTACATTTACCTTCAGATTTTATATTGTTATTTGTAATTTCACGTATACGGCTCATTAAAACATGTTTTTCTGTTTCTATTTTCTTGATTTTAGTCTCCATATTTGTTATCTCATTTAATTTTTGCAATGAAAGTTCATTTATTGTTGATTTGTACTCTACTTCTTTTGCTTCCATGTCTTCTTGCCTTGTTTTAAGCTCCAATCGAACTTTCTTTTCTTTTTCATCATATTCCACATTAGCACGATGAATATGTTGTTGTTGATCTTCTACCACGTCTTTTAAATTCTTCACGGTCTCTAGCGTCTTATCATGTTGTTTCAACTGTTTGTTGTACATTTTTACAACACGTGTATGTTTTTTAAATAATTCTTCATATGCATTTTGGACTTGTTTCAATGCAATTTTTAAACGATTGTTCTGTTTCGTATAATCTGAATACGTGTTACTAGCTTCATCTTTTGCCTTTAATAGACCTATATTGATATTTTGTATCATTTGCTCACGTTGATTTAATTCTTCTTGAATGTTTTGCATCTCATGTTGTTTTTCTTGTAAGACGTGTTTATATTCATACTCTTTTTTATTCGTCAAATTGGAAATATCATACAATTGCTGCTTCAATTCATCTAAACTGTCCTCTTTTTCTTTCAACTCTTCTTTAAATTCAGCTTTTAATTTTGCAATCTCATCACGATAATAGGTTTCATCTTTTTCAATTTGATTTTGTAAATTTAATTTCGTACGCAACAATTCGTCCTCACAACGTTTTAAGCTACTTTCTGACAATTCAGCTCGATTCTTTTCCATTTCTAATTTTAAATTAATTTGTGCCTTTTCAATTTCAAATTGATTTCGTTTTTGAGTCTGCTCAGCTTGTAAATTTGAACGTAATTCCATCATTTGACTATTGAACATGCTTTCTTGATTTTTTAACTTCAATTTCAACATTTCAGTATGATCAATTTCTCTCCTTTTCGCTTCTTCTTTTAATCCTTTTACATTCAGCTTCTCTTGTTCCAATGAACCAGCTACTTCTGCAAATTTAGAAGAGACAGCTTCTCGTTCTTTCTTAAATTCATCTTCCATGTTTCCAATTTTTTTCATATATTCTTGCTTACTTTTCTCTTTTTGTTCATTATGATCATTGAAAAATTGATTCATCTCTTCTTTTATTTTCATTTCTTTATCATTAAAATCAGATTTAGTTTTTAATAATAGTTTTTGTAAGTCATCACGTTCTGCTTTTAATTTTTTCAGTTCTAGTGTCAAAGCTTTGTTATTATTATTGGCATTCATGCCTGTATTGCTAAATGTTAACGTGTCATCGTTGTTATTACCATTATCAGTTCTAATGCTACTATTACCAACATCACCGACAATATTTCTATGAAGTATTTTCGATTCACCTGATATTGCTAATTTATTTTCAACAAGATGAGCTGTATCATCATCATTGTCGATCACTTCCCTTAATTTGACATTCACAATCTGCCCATCTTTACCAATCATTTGGCCAGTTATTTCTTCAACTTGCCTTGCTGCTCCATTTATTGATAAATTTGGCATATATTTTACGTGTTCATTATTATTATTGCTACTAATATTTTTACCTTTTGATTTTGAAGATACCGATGCATTTAATGTTGATGCTGTTCTCTTCTTTTTCTTTTTTTGAGATTTTTTCCATGGATTACCTCGTTGTCTTTCGCTTTCTGTATCCATTGCATCATCCATATCGTCATCCGTCTTGACTACGTTTTTCATATAACGTTTATTATTTTTCGTTTTGTTAGAAAACGTTACTTGCTTATGATTTTGTTTTTTTTGCCGTTGTTGATCTTCAGACCCTGATGTATTGAATTGATTTGGATCTTTTTTCTTCGCTTCTTCCCTTAGCTTCCTTTGATGTCTTCGTCTTGCTTTTGTTGATTGCATTAAAGCCATGCGAGTTTCAAGACGTTGTATACGCATTTCATTTTGCAATCGACTTAAGCGGTGAAATGTATCATCGTTTTCAAAATATTGTTCCTGCTGTCGTCGTTGCTCTTGTTGTCTTTCACGTCTTTCTGATTGAGCTTGGCGCGATGATTCTGGTGCACGAGGTGGTGTAAGCCTTGATCGCACACGCTCTGCTACCCTATCAATAGCAGTTGTTTTAATTTGATCCGGTTGTTTCCTTAGAATTGATGGAACATTATTGTCATCATTCATATTACCGATGTCAATTGTACTATCTACTTCTTCTATCTTATTAATATTATCGTTTGTTACGTCTGTTATAGAATTGCTATTGGTATTATTGCTAATTCTATTCACAAAATCAAAGATATCTTCACCATTTTGCAATGCATTGTTATTGCTATTGTTATTATTACTCGCATCACTACTACGCTTTCCACCGTTTTTCTTCAATTCTAGAAAAATTTCACCATCTAATACAGTTAAAGAAGGTAAACAATGTTCCAATACTACTAAATAACTATCATGAGAACATACTTGGTTATTCATTACCTTTGGGCCACTACCACCACCACTACCACCACTCTTTTGAAACGACAAGCGCGTAATTTTCTCACAACGCTTCAATACTAACAGCTCACTTAAATATGTCACATAATTTTTACGCAAATCTAATTCTTCTAATGCATGATTTGGTGAACATTGTTTCAAACCATCTAAACTACTTATTTCGTTATATGCTAAGTTTAAACTTTTTAAATTTTGTAAACTTGATATACCATCTATCTCTTTAATTCTATTACTAGCAAGATTCAAATGTACTAAATGTTGCAAATCCCAAAATTCATTTGCATCCATGGAGCTTATATTAGTCGATGATAGTTCTAGGTATTTCTAAGATTATAAAGGGATCGCTGGCTCAATAGATCGTTT
>LT658679.1:0-17074 GCA_900128575.1 Stramenopiles sp. TOSAG41-1
GCATGACCGGCAGCACAGGCATGACTGGCAGCACAGGCATGACCGGCAGCACAGGAAATGAAGAAAAAGTCGCTATGGATGCTATTGCGGCTGTGCCAGGCGCATCCAGCAGTACAGGCAGTGCCCAAGTTCTAACGATAATGATGAAGAAGCTGGGAGGTTCTGAAACCGGCTCGGAGTCTCCGCTAGGCATGATGCTGAATGATATTAAAAATCCAAGCGGGGCAACGGGCTCTCCGACTGGAGTGACAGGCAGTACAGGTGCGACAGGTAGTACGGGTATCTCGGGAGCAACTGGCCCCTTAATTGAAGCAACCGGTGCAACCTCGAAGAACTCGGCATCAGCTACTGGGACCGAGGTGCAGCGTGCAAAGCGGGCTAAATCCGACTTGATGCAAAAAGAAAAGTCATTGAACCGAAATCTAGAAAAACTAGCAGTTCTGAAAGATCGATTGAAGGATGAAGATACAGCGGATGCCGAAAAAGAAGTGGAAAGGAAGCAAAAGGAGATTGCCAAGCAAGAGAATGAGATGCAAAAGGATATTAAAACTATAGCGAAAGTGAAAAAGGTCGCTGAAGAACAGGGTGTCTCCGAAGAAGAGCTTTTGAATAGCCCATATAACGGGGTTGGTTCATCGAAGACTGGTGCTACAGGTTCGAAATTCGGTACTGCGATGACAGGATCTGGAACTGCGATGACAGGATCTGGAACTGCATTTTCAGGCACCAGTGGAATCAGTGGAGCCACAGGTGCCACTGGCGCTATTGGTTCCAAGTACGGCACTGGGTCGACAGGTCCATCAAGTGAAGCATCAACGCAAATTGGCGACATTGATGTCCTTAAGGAACACGGTGCCCGCAGAGCTCGTGGCTCAATTATTACCGGTAGTAGATACGATCCTTTGGTGCGTGTTGGTTCCTCCACAACTGGTGGGGTTGAGCCAAACATTGCGAATGAACTTGCAGAAGAAAAGAAACTGATTATGCAGGATAAATCTTTTGTAGGCCTTGGCAACTTGATTCCAAAAGAAACGCTCAAGGCGTCAACATATGTGCCTGCTACAGGTGCAACAGGTGCTGCATCTGGTGCGAGTGGCATGAAAATGAAGGACTCCAAAGCTATTGTAGATGGTGTTGCATTGGCGATGTTGAAAAGACTAGAAAATGTTAAAGCAACAGAAGGTAAGAAAGCTATTTCCAAGTTGAGAAAAGAGGTGGAGTCCAGTAAGAAGGCTGCCGAAATGGAAAAGGACGTGGCACGTAAGGATGAGGAGGAGGCAGAAGAAGCTCGCGAGCTTGCGGAGCAAAATCCATCAAAAGATAATGAAGAAGCTGCAGATAAAGCCGAAGAAAAAGCGCTTGAAGTCGAAGATAAGGCAGCAAAAATGAAGGATAAAGAATTGGGAATTAAGAAGAAGGAGATGGAGCTAGAAAAGGCTATCAGTAAACCTAGTGGTTCAACAGGCAGTGAATCGCCTATAGTAAGATTATTAAAGACAATGAGTGAGACTGCTACTGGACCTTCAAGTGAATTGGCTGAGAAATTCCTCGCGCAGGAGGGTAAGGAAACCGGCATTAGTGGCGCAACTGGTGTTACAAGATTACGGGTTGTCACGCAAGAATTGCAGTTTACGGGCGTAGCTCTTGAAAAGCTGGAGAGAATGACATCAGAAATTGCTGCGGCAATTTCGAAATCGATAGGTGGAATCGATGAATCGAACGTCGAAATTATATCGATTAGGTCCGTAAATA
The DNA here is from genome assembly GCA_900128575.1 of Stramenopiles sp. TOSAG41-1. Taxonomy (NCBI): domain Eukaryota; species Stramenopiles sp. TOSAG41-1. Next base: position 1,753 of record LT658679.1, read on the forward strand.
CACGAGCGCGCCGTCGATTATTGAATAGCGTCATCGTGGTAACATACAGGGTCAGAGTTCCTTTCGATATTGATTCTGCAAGTCTTTCGCGAAAGCTTTCTACAAAGAGATTGCAAATGAATTTGAAAAAAGAAATCAACATACGTGGTTTGGCTGTGAGGGCCAAGTCGCCAGTCATTGGAGTTAGTTTAGCAAGCACCGGAAGTGCAACTAGTGGCACTGGATCAACGGGTGTAACTGGCACTGGCCCTACTGGTCTAGTCGAGTCTGACCCTAAAGTAGTAGCTGCGAAGGCGAAAGTTTCTGAAGGTAAACGAAAACTCGAAGAGCTCGACAATAAATTAAGTGCAGATTTATCATCGGAAGATCGTGAAAAGNTAGAAAAAGAGAAAGANGCCTTGAANCGATCNATNATNGAGGAAGAGNTNGAAGTTAACAATACAAANGCNAAGCGAAAGATGCAAATGGATGAGGATAAATTGCAAAAACTTAAAGATGCAGCTAGAAACGAGACTAATCCGATCAAAAAGAAATTGCTTCAAAAGATCGCTGCTAAACAACAAAACGAAACTGATATTGCAGAAGCAGAAAATAAGAAGGCTGAAGAAGATGACAAACTAAGGAAAATGATGGGTGCTACAGGTGGTGTTGATAAGAAGGCATTGCAAGAGCAACTTATTGCCGTAAAGAATGCTTCTGATGCGCTCAACAAAACGGTAACAGAAGAGAAACCTCGCGTTCTAGACCTCGATGTTGGGAAAGCTGAGATCCCAGTATTGCACCCAGATATGGGAGGCCCGAAATCGAGCGTAGAAACTCCGAAGCACTTCAAGAAACGGGAGTTCGGCGAGATGATAAACAATGAAACTTCCAGGAAGCCAGATACTAGCTTGCCGAAACCGGCAATTCGGCCAGTACAGGTCAAACCGAAAGCTAAACCATGCCTAAACTGTCAACGCGTCAATGAAACGACACGCAGAGCCAAAATGGCGGTGTCGAAGTCGACTAAGTTGGCCGTTCGTGAAATGAATCAAGTCACTTCTCATGCAATGAAAGCTGTAGGAGAGCTTTTCAATACATTGAAGTCAGAGACGGGAATAGAGGATACTGATGCGCATGAAACTGGAGTGGAAGGTATCAATGATGATGCTGGAGATAGTTCAACTGGAATGGCAGGTGCTCTTAACATCGGTGCTAGTTCCACTGGTGCGACAGGCTCCACTGGTGCGACAGGCTCCACTGGTGCGACAGGCTCCACCGGCGCGACAGGCTCCACTGGTGCGACAGGCTCCACCGGCGCGACAGGTGTGAAACGTCCATCACAGCTAGATATTGCAATGCATCGCGTGCTTCACAAATCCAGAGGGTCCTTACGTCGTGCAGCTGGCATGAACATACTGAAGAGTGTGGGTGTGACTGCAACATTGGATTCTCAAAATGCAGAAGAAGAGTTGAATTCTGTCCTTCGGCATGAAAAAGAAGATCGGGAAGCAAGGGCAAAATCTGTACGAAGTCGTTTGATTCAGAATTTACTGAGATTGAAAAAGCTCCAAAGTCAGAAAGCATTGGCTTTAAAAAGCAAAGTTGCTGTGGCAACAGCTGTTAAAAACTCAATATTATCTTTGAAAAATAATTTGGAGGAAAAGATCGTAATGAGTAATAAGACCATTGAATTCGCCAAATTTAAAGGACAAAAAGTCGGTGACGAGGACCAAAAAATTGTTAGGGACCTAGTCGCCCGCGAAAGGAATGCGAGCAGGGTTTATGTAAACGCATCGCAAGCGGAAAACAAGACTGCTATGGATTACGTGCTGGAGAAGCAGGCTTTGAACCGAACCGAAGAGGAGCTCAAGACTTTGGTTCCACAAGATTCCACAGGTGGTGTGGATATCACTGGTCCTTCGGGTCGTATGAGCGGATCCACTGGGTTAAGTGGAACATCTGGGTCGACAGGAGTAAAAGTGAGAGCCACGGGTGCCAATGACATTAAGGCAGCGGCAACTGGGCCTGCTGCAAAATCTGCAAGCGGCAATTCGGCTTCGACTGCATCTGGTAGCATTTCTGGTGGAGCTGAGAGTGGTGCAACCGGCGTATCAGGGTCGACAGGAGCCACGGGAATGATACCCGATAATATCGCCGAAACAGGCGTTTTTGAAGCAACGGCAGGGGAGCAGTCTGCTACTGGATTTTCGAAGGAGCATTCACCGTTGTCATTGACAGAACAAAGCAGACGCTCAACAGTGGAGTCTCAGTTCGGAAACAGTGTTAAGAAACCTGTTAATGTGCGGTCGGATTAGATGATGCTACCTGATGAGGACATTCCCTTCAAATGCGAAATATGATTTAAGTGAATTAAAAAATAATAGTTAGTAGAGCTAATAAGTATTAGAACAAAAATAAAACAATATGATATATATTAAATATTGAATATCATTATTAATTTTTTTTTTTTTTTGGGTGCAGCACAATTTAAACAATGATACACCATTATTATCAGCTGTTCGAGTAGCAGTAGAAGTAAAAGACGGAGAGTCTTCTTAGGATGCAAAATAACAAACAAATACTAAAATAAAGTGCAATTTAGAAAGCGCTAGCTACAAGTGAAATAAAGAGTATAAATTACATGTGATAACAAAAAGAAAAAAAGAAGACTAGTGCTACTTACGGTGCTAGTGCTACCTTAAAACTATTAAAGACCACCCACCACCACCACTACTACCACCACTTTAACTTCTTCTCCTCATTATTCTTCAGCAGTCTCCTAGCGTGGTGTGGGCACTTTAGCTTTACCACTCCTCCCCTTCTCATCCGCTGCAACCTCAAGTTTTCAGCGACATTTTCATAGAATCTTAAGTGTAGTATGGGAAGGTTTTCGAAGGACAAACGCGATATTTACTATCGAAAGGCCAAAGAGGTCGGTTTCAGAGCACGTTCTGCATTTAAGCTGATGCAACTAAACGAAGAGTTCAACTTGTTCAAAGGTGTAACTAGAGCTGTAGACCTATGTGCTGCCCCTGGCAGTTGGAGTCAAGTGTTGAGTCGTGAATTAAAGAAGAACATGGAATACGAGGGGGAAAATAAGCATGAATCTTCTTGTAAAGAGCCACCGACAAAGCGATTAAAAAAAGACTATGATGCTTGTGAACAGAAGAGTTTAAAAACGAAAGGAGAACCAGTGCGGCTAGTTGCAGTTGATTTACAAGAAATGGCCCCTATCGATGATGTCCGTTGCATCCAAGGCGATATAACCTCAGAAAAAACGGCAAAAGAGATTGTTTCATATTTTGAAGGTAAACTGGCGGATCTTGTTGTTTGTGATGGTGCACCCGATGTGACTGGGCTTCATGATATAGACGAATATGTACAAGCACAACTATTGTTGGCAGCTTTGAATATAACAACTCACGTCCTGCGACGAGGTGGAAACTTTGTCGCTAAAATTTTTCGGGGGAAAGATATCACATTATTATTTTCGCAATTAAAAGTGTTTTTCACGCGTGTTTCATGTTGTAAACCAAAAAGTAGTAGGAACTCGAGCTTGGAGGCTTTTGTTGTTTGTGAGGACTTTTCCCCACCAAAGGATTTTGTGCCCTTACCATTATCAAATCCTTTATTGGACCACCATTACAGTGAGCAAGGAGGGGGGAATGAACTGGTAGGCATAAATAGAATGATTGTTCCGTTCCTTGCGTGCGGTGACTTGTCTGGTTTTGATTCGGATCAGTCATACCCATTGCCAAACTCAAATCTGAAGCGACAAAGTTCCAGCGAAAAAAGCGTTATTGACGATTACAAATATCATGAACCAGCACAGAAACCTATTAACCCACCCTACCAGGAGTACTTGGACAGAAAAGCGGGAAGAGCCAAGTTGGAAATTACCTTACGATCGCAAGATAACGACGGCATTAAGTGATTTTTTCCTCAATGAGCATTCCATATAAAAAAATAGTGTGCCCTATGTTAAGATACTTTCAGTTTTTAATACAAGTAAAAAAGTATGTGTGCCTTCAGTAACCTTATTCCTTATGGTCTTAGGCTTGAAAATGCTCAAATCGCCTGCAGTAAAACTCCTCCCACAATTTAATATTCCGACTAGATATACGTGGTACTAGGCTATTTGGATTTGCAATGTAAGCACTGTTTTTGAACAGCCCGACTTTCCTCCTCACATCGGTCCATACGCTGACTGTTTTTTCAAAAATATGATGTGATAACCGATCCATCTCGGTATTGAATAGAAACGTGCCATAAATACATGACATATGGACATCCGCCAGCATCAATAAGAAGGCCGGGTTAAATTCGAATGAGTTCGGATATTGTTGTAGCAACTGCCATACGCAGTCGAGAAACTGTAGGAATATAGGACTTCTCTCTTCGGATTTAGGATTACCATCACCGTGACCACATCGATCGTGGAACTTATATCCAAACGAGCACCAGTGTTTTTCTACTAAGATTGCAAAACCGTCTATTGTCCGATAAAATGGGTCTAGCAACAATTCTGTCAGTGCTGCCAATTGAGCCGTACGATCCCAACCATCGCTACAGTGAATAACAACACTCATACCTTGTTCTACAATATATGCTGCATCCTTTGCACCAATTAAAACCAGAGCAATGTGCCTCAGCCACCCTGTTTGTTCTACTTGAGTCCACCAATTTTCACATCCAGATGCAATCGATGTGGGCTCGCATAAATCCACAAGTGCATTGAGAGACTGACGCATTGTATGTATATTTCCAATGTTGCAAAATAGTTTTTCTGCCCCTTCATAGTGTTGTACATTTTCCGTTCCTTTCCCCATCGCGCGATTGCCCATGGCAGCAATTTCTGCGCGTGCGTCGATAATATATATTTGGTTCTTATTTCTTGATAATTCTCTAATGGTTTTTATGAAGAATTCGTCTTGGGAGCAGCGTTTATCTTTAGCGCCGCGCATTGGCTGAGCGCAACGAACAATTACTCCTCTCGATCTGCTATGTATCCACGTTACGGCTGGTACTCGTGCTTTACTGCGATACTTGGCTATTTCTTTAAGCATCTCATCGTTTACCTTTGATGGTACGACAAACTTCGACGGATACGTTGGTGATAACTTGTAATTATTTGTAAAAATTCGGAAGGCCGTCGGGCGTTGTCCATCTTTTGCTATCAAACCTATCCGCCGATAATCATCGACAGCATCGTAAGGGTATTTCATATCGATGCTGACGTTATCGCTGCAAGTAGTTGCCGTTGGAAGTGGCTCTTCCTTCTCCTTGCAAAATTTTTCTGTGTCAAATGTCGTATTCGCCTGGTCTTTTTCGCTGGCTGCGTCGGCTGCTGCAGGTTTCTCGTTGGTTGGCATTAGAGTACTGTGATATGCTTCTCTATAATCGTATGCGATAAACGAATTCGGTGAACATGGGGTATTCAAATACGCAAGCCCTTCCAGCCTTGATAAAAATTCTTTGCATTCTTCAACGTCTGAAAAAATAAACTGTGGAACAAATCCAGAGTGCTTAATTACTAACGACAAAGAAGTTGCATTAATTTTCTTCACATCACTTATCATAAATAGCGGGTATTCGATGTCGTCCGTGCTATGCGTCTCGTATGCATTGAACAGAAGTCGATAGCTGGACAAAATTAATTCACCACGAAGAGGAATGGATTTAGGCGTTACGAAGGACAGCGTTCGGTCGCGTTTATTAACTCGGTCTCGGTATAGAACATACGTAGTTTGATCAAACAGCCGCTCTGCTGTTTCTCCAACATAAAATGGAATCCCCCAAGTATCAACGTAGTCGTTTACAGTGGCGTTCAAGTTTCCCTCGCCTTTAAACATACCAATGTCGATTGATCTTTTGTAGGTCATCATTGTGCGCATAAATTTCTGCTCCAGCAAAGANCTNGTACTGCTACCGNTCGNGTCAAACACTTTNGACAACGTTTCTTGAGANTGNGTATAGGAACGAAANGANTCTGCATGATTCAAGACTTCNGCGTCATCCATTGANAGTCGAGATCTTGCCTTGTTTGCCATCGATAAATTCGATGCTTGAACTAAGTTGATAAACTCTTCGCGTTGGTTCAAGTCAAGGAAGACAAACTTCTTGACTTTACCTTTACCAGAATGCGAGCCATCAGATATCGTCAGCGACAGTGATGATGTGCCATACGATTCGAATTTTGTAAATGCAGAACATGGGAAGACTTTTACGCTTTCGTCGCCACTCCGTCTCTCCTTGTCCGAGCGTGCCTTGAAGACATTTACAACGCTTTTGTCCATGTCGACTTCAAGTGTTGCGTGGGTTTTTCTACCGAGTCTCAAAACTTGCTGAACATAGAATGTTACAACATCGTTCTCTAAACCATCCATCACATCGTTTTCATCCAGCTCGGGAAAATTGAAATAAAAATCTTGGCCCACAGTATCCAAAGTTCCACGGGACTTCTTAGGGACTAGGATCTTTTTGCTTCGTTCGGGGGAGTTGGAAGTTTCTGCAGACGCAAGAGAGGACATGGAAACAAATTTTTTGTATCAAATTCCAGAAAATATACCAAGCAGTCTACAAAATGGTGTGCGACCCTTTACTGTGTTTTTTACTGTATTCTATTGTTTTCCGGGTATCGGGTTCGTTGGATGTCTGCGATTGTGTAGCTAACGCAACGCGCCGTTTGCATGTGGCTTCCGAAGATTTTTCATCCCATCATCGTCGCATTTTATATATAAAAAAAAAATAAATATACTCTGTATTATATTATTATTATTATATATATATTTTATTATTATATTATGATTATGATTAAATAATGGAAATTAATAATAAAAAAATCCAATAATACAGAGTAATAATTAATAATAAATAAATAAAAAATAATTTTTTTTAAATTTTTTTTTTTTCCTTCTTCTTCCTCATAATATCATCTTCTTTTTTTCTTCTATTATTATCCTCTCTTCTTCTTCTTCTTTTCATCATCATCATCACATCATCATATGTGTGTTTTTGTGTGTTGTAGTAGTAGTAGTGTTGTGGTTGTTTTAATTGTTGCTGTTTGTACTTCATTTTTTTCATTATCCATTATTTATATTTTTTTAGAGAATTAAGTTATTATTATAACAATAGTAATAGATATAGGATTAGTAATAGTAGTACAGTGAAAAAATGATGGATCAATTTAAAATGCCAGTTACTGCTCCTGTTTTGTTGAAGTGTATTACTCTGTAATACTCTATTATGTTCCTTCAATCTTTATTCTCTTTTTTCGTCGATTTTTTGTACTAAGTCAGTAGTAGTATCTATATCCATCTTAATCTTTTTTTAATTTTTATTAAAAATATTTATTGCATTGTTTTTTATGATAATAGTGCTGATAAAAATATGTGCAACAAATAAAAGAAATGGGACACACATGCTGCTCTGTGTGTCAGAGTTGAAGATCATGCGGAGTGGGCCTTTGCTTTTTCTAGATAGTATTGAGCTTGCTACCGGTAGTTAATGAGATGATGTACAGTATGTAAAAAATAATGGAATTGATTGAAAAAAAAAAAGGAACAAAGAAGAGAAATACGTATATTAGTCTATGTAGTATGGGAAGAAGAGAAGAAGCGTGTTGAAAGATCACCACAATACAAAAGCAATCATGGAACAATGTGACCACGAGGAGGAGAGGAGGAGACGAGAGCATTATTATGAATTTTTATAATTTTTTTCGACAGAGTAGTTACTATCATAAATGGTAGTAGTAGTACTACTACGGCCAATAAATAGAATACGTATTATTAAGAAGAAAAAGGTTAGCTAAGGGTTCCCTTTTTTTTTTTTTAGTAAATAAATCAATTTTAGTGTTGTGTTCTTCGTAGTTGCTGTTGCAGTTGTTGTGTTCTTGCTGTTGTGTTGTTGTTGTGTATATAATACGTATATATTATTACTATTTTAAGTAATACGACTAATAACTTTGTGTTGTATTATTATGTGTATTATTATTAGTTGTACCTGCAGAATGATTCGCGCTAAGCGTCGAAGGCAATTACAATCATTCAGTTAACCCGGAGAATACGATTTGTCCAAAAAGTGAACAACCCATTCAACATTTGTTATTATATTTGATTGGAAAAATATCAGCACGCTAAATTTCGAGAGACTTTGAAGTATGACCAGTATTGCACAAAATTACGAAATCAAGTCCAGCTTGCGCGTGTCGAAGGTGCTTGCTGAAGCGGCTCGGGATATGTGTGGTAGCCTTGTGGGAGGTAGGGCAGTGACCGAAGAGCAGTTTTGGTCGACACTAAGCGATGCCGTTTCAGAGTATGCGATCCAAAATCAAGATCTTTTAAACAGAAGGGATGCCTTGCAAACACAAATTGATTCTTGGCATAAAGACAACAGCAACAAAAGTAAAGATGGTTCGTTTGAACTTGCCCCGTACAAATCGTTTTTAGAGGAGATTGGATACTTGAAGACTGAGGATATGGGGGAAGTCAAGATTGTGACGAAAAATGTTGATCCCGAGATTTCTCTTGTTCCTGCTCCTCAATTAGTCGTCCCAGCAGACAATGCTAGATATGCATTAAATGCCGCAAATGCCCGTTGGGGGAATTTATTCGACGCCTTGTATGGGACTAATATTGTGCACGGGAAAACACCCGCAAGCAAAACCTATGACCCTGAAAGAGGCCAGAAGGTATTTGATTACTGCAACGCATTATTGGATGAGATTGTGCCTTTAAAATCAAGCGAATTATACGGTGACGTTGCAAAATTTATTGTGGAGTCGAATGACGCAATTAGTGATAAAAATGACAGCGCTGCCTATATATTGAAATGTGTAATGCATGATGAAAGCACCTCGTCTCTTGCTAATCCAAACCAGTTTGTTGGTTTCACACGTGGCGATACTGGGGTTCTTGAGTCAGTGCTATTAAAAAACAATGGGTTGCATATTATTTTAAATATTGATAAAAGCGATAAAATCGGAAAAATGCACAATGCAAACGTAAAATCCATTTTGCTAGAGGCGGCTGTATCAACAATTCTTGATTTTGAAGACAGTGTTGCCGCTGTCGACGCAGAAGATAAGGCCAAGATATACTATAATTTTGCCGGCCTTATGAAAGGTGATTTGTCTGCAAAAGTTCGCGATTTTACTCGTGTGCTGAAAAATGACAGAACATTTACAGCGTCGCATAGCAAAGACAGCTCTGTTCGATTAAAAGGCAGGTCTTTACTTCTTTGTCGTAATGTTGGCATTCACATGTATACAGATGCTGTGCAGCAGAAGAGTGAAGATGCCAATGGGTGGAGGTCTGTGCCAGAGGGATTTTTAGATCTCTGGTTTACCTGCCTTGGGGGTCTTCATGACTTGAGCAAAAATGGACAAGGGAACTGCAATAGTCATTGTGGCTCTATCTACATTGTAAAACCAAAAATGCATGGTCCAGAAGAAGTCAAATTTGTAACTGATCTGTTTACGTGTGCTGAAAAGGCATTCAATATGGCAACAAATACTCTGAAGATTGGTATTATGGACGAGGAAAGAAGAACAACTGTCAATTTAAAGGCTTGCTTACATCATGCCGTTGAACGAGTTGTATTTATCAACACGGGCTTTCTAGATCGAACAGGGGATGAAATACATACCTCAATGGAAGCTGGTGCGATGCTACCAAAATCACAGATCGCCGTTGCAACCTGGCGTAAGGCGTACGAAGCATGGAATGTGGATGTTGGGATTGAGACAAAATTGATTGGCAAGGGCCAAATTGGAAAAGGGATGTGGGCTGAGCCAGATAATTTATTGGGTCTGTTGCAAACTAAGCATATCCATCCTCAATCTGGTGCCATTTGTGCTTGGGTGCCATCTCCAACAGGCGCAGTAATACATGCAATCCATTACCATACAAACAATGTCTTGTCAATTGTAAAACGGATAGGCGCGATGAGGCAGCGCAATGAGAAAAACCTAATGGACATCTTGACACCACCATTATTGGCAGGAAGTGGTCAGAAATTGTCCAAAGCTATGATACAAAATGAAATGGATACTGCTGTTCAAGCCATTTTGGGATATGTAAGTCGCTGGGTAGGCCAAGGTGTGGGCTGCAGTAAAGTTCCAGACCTAAACAATATTGGTAAAATGGAAGATCGTGCAACTTTGCGCATATCTAGCCAATTATTAGCTAATTGGCTACACTGGAAGTTATGCAGCAAAGAGGAAGTAATCAAAACGTTTGAGCACTGGGCAGGTGTTGTAGACGAGCAAAACAAAAGTGACAAAAAATATATTCAAATGAAACCTGCGGGAGCCGATCTGAAAGCCAGCAATGCTTATATGGCCGGTTTAGAATTAGTTTTGAACGGTCGAGGAGAAGCGAATGGGTATACTGAAAATATTTTGACAAAATGGCGTCGAAAGCAGAAGCTGGAGAGCTAATGTAGGGTGCAATCAGAACACTCGCTTTCGCAGTACTACTGATTGTTTTTCTTGCATTGTTATGGAGGAGATTAAAATTTTCTTTAATTTACCAATAATTACTTCTTACCATTTTATACGTATAATAATATACACATTTTTTTATTTTTGTTTGTTTTTTTCTAAAATTGGGAAGATTACATCCGCATGCCATAGCTACTGCCGTAGCTACCGCTGCTTCCACCAGCATTGTTCGTCCCGCTGCTCCTGCTATTTTGGTTGTTTTGATTGCTCTGGCTACTTACGCTACTTTGGTCATCCATAATACATTTCGAAACTGTAACATTCATGAGTTGCCATGTCGTAGCATTTGCATACGAAATNTTCTGCACAATTGTCACATTTTTCATTTGTCCTGGGCAAGTGCTCTCATCTAAAATTTTTTGGCATTTGAATTCTGTTGAATTTTTTAAAACTAATGTACCATTAACAGTCGTATTCTTTAATACCGTTTGGTTAAAGCAAATTTCTTGCTGCTGGCAATACAAAATTGTTGTGTTAATACGTCTTTGAATAACCATCCATTTTTTTGAAGTGTCAGGACTGGATACATTATAGAAAGCGTTGGTGCCGTTGATCAATGTAATGTTTATATCAATTTCTTTCAATGCTGTTATATTTGTACATAATTGTGTTTGTGGTACTTGTTCATTACGTCTTGTAATCAAACGCTTCCTTTCCTCTGTAACACCCCATATGCCGGAGTACTGCCTCTGTGGATTCCATAAATTTACACCTTCTGATGCAGTTTCAAATGGTCGAATTTGTGGATAAACAATAAATTTATTGCACAATCGACGGTCGCCAAAACAAGGATATCTACTCTGTACGGCACCTTTTCGAATCCACTCAATACGCTTCTTTACCAACTCAAAATTATCGTAGTACTCTTGACTCATGCTTAAATAAGGCGAGTGAGCATATGATTCTGGGCACCCTTCCTTCAAACCGTGTATATGTATACAATCTGCACCATATTGATATTCCGGTTTTGATTCTTTGTGCTTTTCCCATGCACGACCGTTCCAGTAGGATGCGCTATCAAATCCTAATTCATTCGGAGACAACGACATTCGAGATTGTACAGGACTTTCTTGCATATCAAGACGAATACCCCATTGCGCAATATCTGATTTGCCAATGGCAGAAATTAAGTCATTAGCCCCGCCACCAGCATATTCTCCTTCTAACTCGGAAATTAGCGGTCCCATGTCAAGATAGTCAAAAGACAATTGATTGACAGCAATATACTTCGATCTGCGTTTTAGGACAACTTGAAGTGGGCCCACAAGCTCATCCGCATACACTTGGCTTGGTGCATTATTAACTTTTAAATATTCTCTAGCATTACGTGTTCTACTTGGATAATTTGCCATCCACAGGGTAAATCGTTGTCTGTTAACGCTACCGACGCCCTCCGGGTCCAATTGAAGAAGGTCCGTTTTATTGATAGGGACTCCCAAGTCAGTAACAACTTCGCTAATCTCTGCTGCTTCAAGATACCCATTTGAATTTCTGTCGTACAAATTAAACATTGATTCTGGGGCATTTCCCAGCCAGCGTTCAAAAGCAGCATAAAATGTTTCTTCGTCATCATCTGGGTCTAAAGCCTTCATTGTCCAAAAATCCCCTATAGTTGCCATACCACCATCTTTGTAGCGTTTTTTCATGTGCCTTGGGACGCCTATTTCGAGAATTAGCTGCTCGATTTCAGTCTTGTTAAGAAATGAACTTTTATCCCAGTCGTATTTATCGAATAAGATGTCTGCATCCCTACCTATATATGCTTGAAATTCTGTAAATCCAACAAAACCATCATTATCAGGATCTAATACCAACTCAATATCTTCAGCCTTCACTGGAAAGCCGCACCACTTCGCCAACAGACTGGCTAGTAATTTGTCTACTGGGAAAAGTAAGAGTCCAAAAAATCCGCAACTTGAACCAATTAAGAGCCCGCAAAAAAAAATTAAAAGGCAATCTACATGGTTTGGAAAGAAACGTAATAAAGACGTGGATACTCCCTTGCCTACAAAAAGTAATGAAGAGGATACCAGTGAAAAAAATAAAGCAATAACTATGTCATCTTCAGCGCCAAACTTATCCTTAAGCCAACGTGTTCAAAATAACAGTAATCGAATTAATAAAGTAATCGGGAAAGAAAAGAAGATGAAATACGTAGAAAAAAAGAAGTTAGAAGACGCGAAATTGAAGGAGGCAAAGCTCAAACGCGATCAAGCGTTTGAGAACAAAACTATTGCTAGTAGAAAGAGGCTTGCAAACCTGAAGAAAAAAAATGAAATTGAGGTGGGGGAAAAAATGAACAAGAACTCAGAAAAAACGGGAAAGGGCAAGAAGGGCAATACTGTGAAATCCACAGGAAATAAAAGAAAGAAGAAGAAGCGATAGAATTTTAAAATTTTTATCGAATATCAATTAAACTATAGTGTTAATATCGTTTATGTTGGCTACAACTGTTTTATTTTTGGATAATGAGGGCTTGACGGCTTTTGAAGTAGACACCACAGCTTTCCTAACGGATGCACTATTCATAGCATTTTCTGCAGAATAGTTGTGACCAGGATTTGGAGGGGTGACGCTTATCATTACTTTACGTTGGCCACAATCGTCTATGTCTGCATTTTGTTTCTGGGGGCTAGTGTTAGCTGAGAGAGTGCGTGCTGTGTCTGCGCTTGCAGCGTTCAACGCAGTCTGACCAGAAAGTGTTGCGTTGAAAACAGCATTGTTGAAGTTGCTTCTAGGGGTATTCCAACCTGCAAACACATGGGCATACGCATTTTCGCTTAAATCACCTTTTGCTGTGGCTGACATAAAAATGCGCCTCCCGTGTGTTGCGATTGTGGGGAGAGTCATTGTCAAGCTTAACTTGCCATCGACATTTCTACGCACGTTCACTGGGCTTCTTTTTATTATTCTTACTACTTGCCCCGCCCCACCCCTCACCACAACAACTAGCACTACTAGGCTAATAATAAAAATCCTTGCCAGTACAACATGAAGAGTTCACAGCAGCAGTGTAAGTGTGTGTGTAGTAGTAAAGTAAGTATTTTTTATTAGTCTATCTTTTTATTTATTATGCATTAGCATTGGCAATTTAAATTTTTTAATTTAGACCAGAACAAAGCAAAGACAGCTTGATAGGTGCTATTGTTATAGACTCAGGTCTCCTGAGTAGCCCAGGGCAGTACTAGCAGCTACTACTTCTAGGGCAACTAGCAACTACTGAAAAACTAAACCACTGCTGTACTAGAAACTAGTGCTAGTAGAAGTAGAGCTACGAAAGAAAAAATAATCAACAAACAAAAAAAAATAATCTCCTCTGCTGTAGGAATATTAATGCATCATGCTTATAGCTATCAGTGCTTCATTTTGATTACATTCATCACACTGGCATAAGTGCACACAATGCTTAAGGCTACACCAGCTACAAATAAAAATGCTGCCGGCAGCTTTCTCCTGTTGCAAATGGATCCTTTCGTAAGTTTCAAATAAAACAAAGCTGGCAAAACGTATGCTACTACTATTGCATCGGTACTACCGGTCAATGTCCAAACCACTGTAATGCTAGGCACAAAAATTGCGATTAGGTACGATGTAACTGATATCAGTGTGCTGATGAATATACTTCGGCAGTTCGATGGTGACCAGAATTTATCAAAAAATAGCACTTCAATCGTTGCACGACATGGATGGGTCAATAGTGGAAAACTGAGGAGCAAGGTCATTACCAGACCAGCACGTCCCATGGTTATAACAAAATCGCCTTTGCTATACAAATTCAAAACGTTTCCCCCATTTTTGCCCAGCAACATCTGGAAAAAGCTAAGGTACCCAGCAATTGCAACGAGCAAGTACAAAAATGCTGCTAGACCCATTGTCCAGTAAATTACCTTCTTCATCCGCTGACGTGTTGGGCGACGTAGCTCTAGATGCACAGGCAAAACGTTGAAGTGGCACATAAATGAGCATGATAGTATGGGTATGGCTAGTAAAAAGTCAAAGTCAAAACGCACCCATTTGATACATTGAAAGCGCGAAGTTGCCTTCGCCAAACATGGGTCTTCAACTGGTAAAAATTTGTGCGAACCACTGCCATGGTGAGAAGTTGCATTAGCTGGAACAAAGTTTTCATTAATACGAATTGATTTGTCAATAATGGCACCGGCGAGGAACATGATAGCTATAACGCTAACGAAGCTAGTTATCCGCAATGCTGAGATATTTCTCAACAATGTCACCGGATAAATTACTACTACGCAGCTCCCCATCATGGCAACACGATTCAACCATTCATCGGATGGGAAAATCGGTGGAATAAGTTGCGTCAACAAGTCTCCCATCAAAACAATATAGCCAATACATGCCAAGTAAACCAACAAAAATACCAAAAAGTTCACAAACGTACCGCCAGTGCGACCGTAAATGAACACGGCAATGTCCTCGTAGTTTTTCCCACCACACCGCCTGGCACAAGAAAGAAGCAAGTAGGCACTGTATGCGCTCGCAGAGGACATCACTAACAGCATTATCACCCCGACAGCAAGTCCAGTACATGCAAATGCATATGGAATCGACAATACACCACCTCCGATGATGGTAGACGTCAAGTTGAATATGGACGCCTTCGTAGAACCCTCGGGCACCTTCTTCGCCGTCATAACTTCTTTCCAAGATGGTGACAACGGAGAGTTTGCAGCTTGTCCACCCTCTGGAGTATCCACAAGCGTATTGTAGTTGATCAGATCGCCATGCCCTGTCTGAATCAGCGGCCATGTTCTATCTTGCATGGGCGATTCTTCCAGCGATGAATCCAAGTATCCATCATCGAGCAATGTATTC
>LT658680.1:0-17053 GCA_900128575.1 Stramenopiles sp. TOSAG41-1
ATGNGGTGACGTATTGGGCGCTGATTAATATGCTGAGGGTAGAAGGAGATGACGATGCAGCGAAAAAAGTGTTTGAGGAAATGAAGAAGGCGAAGGTGCGACCTAATGAAAAAAAACAAAGAAGATATTGGTCTAGTTATTATGTTGATAACATATCTCTAATTTTTTAGTAGTATAATAATAAGTAGTGATAATAAAAAAAATAATAATTATTCTCATTATTATTGTTATTAAATTACTTCTCTTTTACTATTATTTGAAATTATTGGATGATGTGTTTTTAATCTGTTTGAAGTAGCCATTAATGTGAAATGGCCATTCGATAGCTGAAGACGCATCTCCTATCGCGATAGGCTTATCCCATCTGTTACACTACATTTCTCTGGTACTCAGATGCTGACATCATTGGCTTTTCTTTTTCATTATTACGAGGTGATTTCCATTCTTCACATTCAATTCTCATTTAAAATACCACAGCGGCAACTTGTTTGTGACTCAAACACTCGAAAGTTAAACATTAAGTTTTTACTACATTGGTCGACCAAATAATGTGAAAATAGCGTTATGACTGAAAGGGAGTATACGTGGAAAGAGATCGCAAATCATATGGCTTCAAACGGGGAGGACAATTGGATTGTTATTGACGGTATTGTTTATGACGTAACAAGGTGGATGGATAGGCGTAAGTATAGTTTAACAAAACACAGACAACGGTCGTGGTTCTTGCTAACACCTCTTGTATAACTTTATTTCTTTAGATCCAGGAGGTAAGGTACCACTTATCAATTGGTCTGCCAACGATGCTAGTAGTCGCTTTAGATTAGTGCACAAAATGCCAGAAAAATGGTTGAAGCAAATCGCTCCAAAATACAAAATAGGTATCTTGAAAGAAGTTCAATACACACTTGAGGAAGTCCAAGCACATACAAATATGGATGGTCAAGACAATTGGCTTGTAGTGGATGGATATGTTTATGATGTCACATTATGGATGAAATATCACCCCGGAGGTACTGTTCCGCTAGTCAACTGGTCGGGCAAAGATGCATCTGATCGATTTAAGGAAGTTCACAACGATGCTGTCGCCACTTTGAAAAAGTTTGGCCCGCCTTTTCGTATTGGAAAACTCCAAGCCTCAAAGTTGTAGTTTGCTCTAGTGGAATGTAACAGCTATATTGTAATCATAGCATGAAAATACAGAAGACGGCAAAGTAAAATTGCAAAATAATCAAAGAAAGGCTTTAGTTCTTTTTATGTTCTTGATTTTATTTTTATTGTTTCAGTGTGTGTCCAACCTAAACCCCTTCTTTTTTTTCCTTTTTTTGTTTTTATTTGTTTTCTCTTTTTTTCCTTGTGTGTGAGATTAACTTTGAATAATTACTAAGTTGAGATTACGAAAATTGCCTTTGTTCCTATTGTGCTAGTGGCTCAGCGGCCTTTGGTTATGTGGGTCTTTTGCATGAGTTTCACTTAGAATTTAAGACGCGAAATATTCGGTAGTACACACCGTTGCTTTCAACAGGAAATGATCCCGTGCGGTTGCGCTGCACAGAATTGTCGACGGCGTGTTTCTTTAACGTTCTCCATGTCCGACCATCGCAAGACCCCTGAAAGTTCCCATGACCGAGGATGATTCTCGCCGCCGCCAGCATCACCTCGATAGCAGTAGTGCGTCAGGTCAAGTTCTGCATTTTTGAGGTCAACACTAAACCATGCGCCGGGTGCTCCCCTACTCCACATCGTAGCATTTCCTCCTGGGTGGTCTTGACTGCATATTAGCTCACCAGTCATCCGTCTCTCATTTTTTATGTGCCCCGTTGTGGTGGAGTAGTAATTTGCGGCATCATGTGAGAACGCTACGTCAACTTCCCCGCTGATAAATGGGTTGCGGTAGTCTCTCGCTCCAAAGCATGTCCCCAGAGTGTAAAGGGCTCCGCCCTCAAAGGAATCGGCGTTACCGCTAAACTCAAGGGTCTGTTCCGTCAACATGATCGCTTTTACAGTGGGAATTTCGCTTTCTGAGCTGCTCGAAGAGTCACTCTTGTCACTCTTCAAGTACTCGTACTTGACGACAATTTCAGTGCTGCCCTTGTCACCATCATAGCCAGTAAGAGGGGGCACTGGCGTGTTTGCGGATGATTCCGGGGAATACCCACCCCAAAAGCAGTCCCAAGAATGACCCGTCCAGAACAATTTGATGCTGGAGTCTCCTGCTTTTTCCCATTTGGTCTTGCCATTCTCCATGCCCACGAAAAGGTACTTGCCGTTGCACGCTGGGTGATCATGGTGACCGGAGAGCATCAATGCAAAGTCTGAAGGACTCGCAGCGACTTTGTCCAACGCTGCCGAGTCATTTTTGATTTTAGCACATCAATAACTTCTTGTGATAATTTTTCAACCACTTCAGTATTTTCTTCTTGGATTGCTTTCATTAATTCTTTGCTTATTTCGTCAGCACCGCGGAAAGATAAAGACGCCATATTTTTTTCTGTTCTGTGTATGATTATTCTTAAACTGAATATTTTGTTTCACACAGTCCAGATCGTTTGATGGAAATTTATACCCAATTATTCATGCCAGAAGAAGAAAATGGTGCATGATGATGATATTGTAATAGTAGTAAAAGTAGCTAGTTATATTTATTTAGTGGGTAAATTTCGAAATTACAGAAGAAGGTAATAGTAAAGGATCTCTTCTAAAAAATAACAACATCATTATTGACATAGGATTATTATTAGCTGTAGTAGTAATCTAAATCTAAATCATCAGCAGGTGCAGGTCCGTATTGTATAGGCGAACTCACAAGTACACTACTGACTATGACAAAATTCCTGAATATATAATATATAATCGGAGAACCTGTTTTCAGCTTATTTTTATTTATCAATATGCTAATTATAATGCGTTCAACTCTTTTTATTTTTTATATTAATATTTGTGAAGGAACGAACTTCGATTATCATCGTTCTTCTTTTATCTTCTTCTTCTTCTTTTTTTTTTTTATAGTAGTTTGTTGTGTTAGTTAGTATCGGGCAAATCATCATAGATTTCAATTTAGGCCCTTCTCCAACAGGACAATTTCTACTACTCCAATTACAGCTCACCGTCTACTGCAGACCTGCGAGGCCTGGTCGCTGTGTACATGGGAGCAGGAGCATCCAGTTCCGACTTTGGATTGGACACTTGCGTGCTAAGTGCCGAGGCAAAACAGCTGAAAGATGAAGCGGACACTTCCGTAAAACACAATGACTATTTTGAAGCAGAGGTGAAATACTCTGAAGCCTTAGTACTAGAACCCAATTCTGCCCTGTTGTGGGGGCTACGTGCTGCGGTGCGGCATGAAATAAATGAATTTGGTCAAGCACTAAATGATAGCTTGACGTGTATTGCACTAGCGCCCACTTCTTTCTTTGGCTATTATTATGCTGGAAAATCTGCCAAATCGTTGAAGAAGGAGCACCTTGCAAACGATTTTTTCCAACGCGCTATTGCACTAAATCCTAGTGCACCGCCCATTGTAAAAGCAGCTAAGGAAATGGAAAAAATCGTAGCGAATTTACCACGAGGCGCGACTAACAATGTTATATCATGGACTAACGGGAAAGACCCAAGTATTCTTGGTCATAGGCTTCAAACGAACGGTCGCTCCCGGGCAGGTGGTGGCTCGACAGGTGGACTGTATCCAAAAATGGTGGCTGGCCTTCGGGGTCATTACATAACAGACGTTGGCTGTGGAATGTCGCACTGCATTGCGGTTAGTGCAATTGGGGATTGCTTTTGTTGGGGGCAAAATAAGCAAGGCCAATGTGGTGTCGGGGTGTCCTCGGACGAGCCCATTACTTATCCTGTTATAATACCTGTGTTGATCGGCCTTAAAGTTTTGCATGTCAGCTGCGGTGCTGGCCACTCCGTCTGTACCACTGAAGCTGCTGGTGTGTGGTCATGGGGTATCGGCGTACAGGGACAACTCGGCCACGGTGATGGCGCAAGCAAAGCTTTTCCAGTACAAATTGACAAAATGAGGGACTACGTACCAACTGCTGTTATGTGCGGCATTGCCCATACGTTTATTTTGGAACAGGATGATAACCGTTTGTTCGCTTTTGGTTGGAATAAACATGGGCAACTAGGAATAGACAAAATGGACGAATGCGCCCTAGTTCCCATTGAATTGGGGAAATTCAGCAGTCATATTTCCCATGTTAGTGCGGGAGGGGCGCATACAGTACTGACTCTCGCCGATGGAACGTGTTACTCCACAGGTTCGAACTCTGTTGGGCAGCTAGGTCTTGGGCACTTGGACGATATGCATACGTTTACCAAGATTGAATTTGTACTGTCGAAGGTCCCTATTGCTCTAACAGCTTGCGGTGAAGAGTATACAATATTTTTATCGAAGGAGAACATTGTTTACGGCTGCGGGTACAATAATGCTGGGCAAGCGCATCCCATACTTGAAGAAAGTTTAAACGTGCCCAAGCATATCCAGGAAATGGATGGAAAGAACGCTACCAACCTTGTTTGTAGCCACAGCCAAGTGTTTGCTATGAATGAGTTTGGTGAGCTTTTGACGTGGGGTTTATCTGAAGAAAAACAACTGGAAAATAGATTTGCGTCTAGCATGGGTGTAACAATGGATTCAAATCTAGGGGGGGGGGAATAAGGATGATTGGTATCCTAGACACGTTACTATGCTTAAGAAAAAGCAGATTTTGTCGCTTCAATGCGGTAGGAAGCACTTCGTTGCAACAATAGTGGGAACAAAACCGAACCTGTGCTACATACCCAATGTAGAAACAAAATTTGATTATGTAGAAAGCGGTAAGCGTGTAAAATTCAAAATACAAGCAGTTGATAGTCTTGGCAACGAACGAAATATGGGAGGCGATTCATTTTTGATTTCATTGTTTAACGAAGAGAGGGGCGAATATTATTTTAACGATGCCTTTGTTGACGACAACTTAGACGGCTCCTACGGCGGCGTATTTAAATTGCCCCGACATGGCAAATGGGCACTTTTCATTACAACCTCTGGTGAGCATATTCGTGGTAGCCCTTATCGCATTAATTGTGAGATGGGCAGAAAGGAACAAGAACAGTTAGAGCTAGAAAAAGAAAAAACACCAGATAATAAGCCGAGCGAGTCTGACCTTAGGTTGGCAAGGGAAGTCAAACAAAAACAAATAGAAGAAGAACGACAAAAAATCGAGGAGGAAGCGAAGCGTTTGGAGGAATTACTAAAGCAGTTAGATGAAAAAGAAGCAAATGAGCGCGAAATCTTGGCCAAACAAGAAGCCGAGAAAAAAGAGCGCGCTCGACTAGCAGAAAAAGAAGCGAGAGAAGAAAAAGATCGGAAGAGGTTTGAAGAGGAACAGAAGAGACGGGAGGACGTCAGAAAAAAAGCTGAGCTGGATGCCGAACGAAAGCGTTTAGAAAAGGAGAAGAAAATGAAAGAGGCCGAAGAGACTCACAAGCAAAGAGTAGCCCAGCTAAAAGAGCAAGAAGATGCATTGATCAAACAAAAACAAGAAGCTGATATGAAAAAGCGGAAGAAAATTATGGAAAAATTGTATCAAGAGGAAATGAAACGCCGCAGAAAAATAGATGAAATAGCTAAACGAGACCGTGAGCAGAAAGAAATGGAGAAAAAAAAACGCGATGAGGCTAAGCAGAAAAGAACTGGTGGTGGCTGGGTCGTAAACTTTGCTAAAGGGGATGCGTGGAAAGCCAATACAAATGGAGGAACACAAAGCAACCGAAGCTTTGGTGGATCGATTTGAGTGTGTTTTCATCAAAATATATTAGGTGTAAATTAACTTCTACGAGTATATTGACTTGTACAATCTAATTTGTTGTGAGAGATATTAATTTTTGTGCTCTAGTATCCTTTGGGTTCACTTCTTGATAGAGCGGCTAGTCTCTTTTTTAGTGTAATCTCGATTAAAATTATATATTCAAAATTATAATTGTGTCATAAAACATGTTTTCAAAATATAATTTTATATATATGTACACATCGTGTGTATAAATTGGTGAAATGTATAATTGGGATTGAGATATTCTCAATATCTTATCATATATCTCACAATTTTTGTGCAACTTAAAGTGAGTTGCTCTCTCTTTCTTCTGTTTCGTTTCTATCATCACAACGACCATTGAAACGGACTACAATATTGTCGCAACCTTCACTGTAGGAAGTTGCTCTATTAAAAATGGAATTTCTGGGTTGTACACCATGATGGTCAATAGCAACGCCTTCATCATCTTCGGGAAATAGGCTGACATTACTTCGCAGGTTTCCACGATAACTTCGAGATAGAGCCCTCATGCTTCTGCTTGATGCACGTCCGTTCTTTTTTCTACTTCGTCGTTTTGAACCATCACAACCAACTCCAATATTTGTTGAAGAGCCACTTGGAAGTAGCGCAGGGGAACTGTGGCGCAATAAGTTCGTGTCAAAACTTTTGTGCCTTCTCCAACTTCTACGAACCATAGACGCAGTGGAGCGGCACACGTCTGTGAAGTCGCCGTGAAGCATTTCTACGTATGCTTGGGGTTCGCACTTGCCTCTGTAACTTTCGAAAAATTCTTTGTAACCTCCTTTTATCAAGTAGAGCTGTGGATAATATAATTCCGGGTAACTCTCCTCATGCAGTTTTCTATCAATCCTACGGACCTCTTCCATCATTTTTGGTGCTCTATGGGAACTAAACTCGCAGTGAAACAATATACAAGTATTGGTATCGTAAATATGCGCCTTAAAAAATTTCTCAACTGCGTGCTCTGGCCTTACAATATTGATTGCGTTTACAATATGTCCACCATTATATTCGTATTCAAACCTGCAATCGACTATGATGTACTTTTTCACCGTGGCATCGAAATCGCCATTAAGCAAACGGTTTACAGTTTCGCAAGAAACTGTTTTTAGGCCACAACCATTGCTGCTATCAATGCTTGGCAATAAAAATGTTGGCTCTGCAAACACCATGGAAGCGTCACCTTCGTTTTCCTTGGTAGTCGATGTCGCTAGTACCGAGGAAGGCTCATCCATTGATGACAAACCACATATATCTACATTATTTGGATTGGTTGACGCTTCCGCTTCATTCCGCTCAACACGATCAAAACCAACACTATTCGATGGAGAAAATGCTGGCATCTTTTTGATGCACAAAAATTTTTCATGAATAGATGCGACACAATTATCAACGTCAACAGGATTTGAAAATGAGGCTTTTTCACGTCGTTTTGAATTCATAATGTTAGGGCTCAATGTCCTCCGCAGTGGTGGCAGTCCTTGCAGTTCTTGCTTGGGTTGGCGTGGCGAAGGAATTGCAAATTCTTCTTTTGGGTCCTTTTCAACATCCAATGCTATTTTCTTGCACGCGTGATCACCACTTAAATCATGCGCGACAACACCAGACGCAAGAGACAAATTGGATTTTGCAACAATTTTTGGGGGTGCTTCGAATTCACAGGGGCTACCATCCTGTTGTCGCTTCCTGCTCGAGATGCTCTTAAACTTTCCATTGCATTGCATGGTTTCGTTAGCTATATCATCCGCCACTTTCAATATGTCATCACCATCCTCGTCGCAAATTTTACTCAATTTTCTTCGTATCGATATACTGCGTATTTCACCATCAAAACAAACGTCAGCAGACAAGCTCTTTTCGCGATTTTGTACTTTGTACACATTGTCCGCGGAGTTCCGTAACCTGTTAGATGTTCGTCTTTTTGTAATATCTACCGACCTCGAACGTTGAAAATCTGGCTTACTGGTTAAAATCAAGCTACCACTCTCCTCAAAACTCGAAGATTCCATGTCTATGCTCAAGTCGTCTGAGGACGACGAGAAAGACTCTACTGTAGACGATGTTGACAGCGAGGACGGGCGTCGGGTAGTATTAGAATCGATCACATTCCGCTTGAACTGATGCAATTCATTCGGCCATGACGACATAGATGTTGTTTTATTTCTGCCCGTATCGACAATTCTATTCTGCAAACCGCTTGTTTTGCTATAATCGGATGTTTCAGAGTGGGGGCGGCGAATAGCGTTACCAGTATTGTTACCAGCCTGGTCATTATATACAATGGATGGGCTTGGGCTGCGCAAAATCATTCTTCCTAGTGGTGAAGCCAATCCACGTGTCCCAAAGTCTTGCTCGTTGGCCGCACTTGAGCGCGCGACTACGCTTGGGGGCGCTAGGCTTCCTTTTCTGTAATGAGCGCCATAATCATACTGTGGACGGCTGATTATCCGCGGTTCACTGAGAAGCGTCGTTTGCCGCTTGATGTCCTCCCCGGGCTGCCGGCAGTCACCCACCATCTTGTGCCCCTTTTGGGGATCCCCTTTCAACGTATCATTTCCGCTAGGTACCTTACTAATGTCACTCACCGGCGTCACACTGGAAATGGTGGATGCAGGAGAGCTACTTTCAACTGAATTCCGCAAATAATTCTCCGTCGCGGCTATAACATCCTTGACTCGTTGTGTGTCGATTTTCAGGTCACGCCTACATTGCTTAAGGCCACGACTGGCAACCTCATCATGTCTGGCAACGCCATGCGTAGCCCCGATGCTGCTGAAATGCAGCTGCTTCTCGGTTTCTACTTGTGCGTAAGATCGGTTATGAAAGCCGCGGTGGACCTTCTCATTGCTCTGCAGGCGCCCCACGCACGCTCCTACGCTATGGCTGCCAGCGGTCTCCTTCGACGCGTCGACAGCTCTAGCCTTGGATGGCAACACATTTTTTGACAAAGCGGAAAGTGGCATTGTGGTGGTGCCCGCCGAGGGTACAACGGCTTCCCTACCACGAAGGTCTTTATCCACGTATACTTCTATATTTTTCATGCTGGCTTGAGAGCGATGGTGGTCCTAATTTTGGAAAAAGTAGGGCTGGAAAAGTTCGCTTTAGGCGCTGTTGCAAGGCACTGCAAGGAGCAAGTGAGGAGGCAAAACACTGATGGTTTCCGTTCGTTCGCTGCTGTCCAGCACGAGGGTCTTGCTCTCTGGACTGAGGTGGTGGTCGTGTTTCGTGCTTCCCTGTCCCAACGGTAGTGCTTTTCTCCACGACAAAACGATCCTTGGCTTGGTCAGTGCTTGGCTAGAGGCGGTGCAGGCATGTACATGGCGGACAAAGGTAGTAGCAGTGGCACAAGAAGCAAACAACATCACCCGCCAGGAGGATATCATTATTCTCTCTCATTGTAGTGTTTGTGTTATTATTATATTATGTTAGATCGTCATCATCATAAGACCATTTTAAATATAAAGTGAATACTATTCACTACACGACATTAGTAATGATTGATACAGTAGTAGCTACGACTTTTTCATCGGGAATATATTAAATAGTATGGTACAACCATTACAATCCCGAAACGCTGTGAAGGGCCTGAATAGCGAGGCCACAGCATTGGCAAAGGCAGATTCAACAAGCATGCTCCATGTCGCAAATCAATCCATATGGACGTAGCATTGGTTTGCCTTGGATACCTGGAAAGGTTTGGATCCGACGGAGTTTTGGATAAATCACGGATCTTGTAATAATATACTATTAAGTTTCATAGTTTAAAATGAAAATATACGGAATTATGCCAAATGATGCACCCACTGCCGTTAGGGGTTTTGGTCAGCCGATATCACATTTTTTGTTTCAGCGACAGAGATGACTCATGAGACTACATACTTTGGTACTAAAGAAGGTACCTATATTCGTTGTTTGTTTTAGCCGACAAAGTTGGAGATAGCCCTGGAGATTACAATATTCCATACTACGTATGGCATTGTGATAGGGTCTGTCTAGGATGTTCAAGTACAATCTAAGTGTAGTTACACGTCCTATCAGCTAATAAGCGATAAGAATACACAATGCCGAAGAGTGGTCTGCTCATCAATTCAATCGTTTTCAGTTTCCCACGGAAAATCAAGTACGACCTGAGAGTACGATCTATCTCCCTATCGAATCCACCTTTGCCATGGAAATAACGACGACAATCACATTGCGCTGCGGGCACGTCGCAAACATGTGCTAGGTAATATGTACTTGTTAATCTACTACCGTACTTGCCTGTGGTTTAAATTGGCGAGGCGTCGACGTATTATGGGTACTGTGTCAATAGTGTACAGTTGTAGTTCATCATCATAAATTAGTTTTGCTGGTGTAATGGAGGAATCGTTATTTTGTTTGTTTGTATTTATTAATTATTTTCATCATCCGTCTGCTTCTTTTTTGCTTTCAATCCCATTGTCGTTTGTTGTTTTGTGTGACCATTTTTGCTACTTCGAATCAATCCTTCTAGGCTATTTACTTTTTACTTTTCTTTATTATTATTATTGAAATTAAAGTATACATTTATTATTGACGTTATTATTATATTCTATTGTTGGTGTCATTGTCGTTGGTGGTGTTTAATAATTGTGATTATTGTATTGTATATTGTGAATGAATGATATACAGTACTACCATTCGACTACTACTTATACTACTACTACACTACACTACTATATTTTTTTTTTTTTCTCTTTACTAATAATAATACTCTTTTCTACAATAATACTCTACTCTACTTTGATTTTATATTTTTGTTTGTGTTTTTCTTCCCTTCTTTCTTGTCCCGATCAACCAACCACCAGCGCGCCGTACATGGTCCTCTCAGCGATCTTACCGCCAAAGCGCCCATTGCAGCTCCTGGCTACACCTCCAAGGCTAAAAACAGAATGGCTTTCCGAGATGATGCCCAGGGCATATTGCGAGCCTTGTCGCTGCTAAAGTTACCGCCGGAGCCCAGCGTAGAGGAAATACGTAAAGCGTACTTTATCCTTGTGAAACAATGCCATCCGGACAAAGGCCCGGTCGAGGAGAAGGAGTTTCGCAAATGCCGCACGCAAGATTTGAACAATGCCAAAGATTTGCTCGTTCGCCTCGCTGAGAAGCGTACGTTGAAATCATCCGATATCAATTCCCACAGGAATAAAAACAACAGTGGCTATTCATCGAATGCCACGGCAGCCAGTAGGAACAACACTAGCCGCGGAAACTCTCAGAACTTTAACTCGTTCCCAAGCGGCGCGTCCTCGAATTTCTTTCACAAAAAGAGAAAAGACGACACTTTTTTTCACCACGCGCAGGCAAAGAAGAAAAAACCCCGTTTCAACAGACCTACTGCTGCAGAGTCGAAAGCCGGGGCTGCCGCCTTGCATCGCTCACGGTCCCGACGGGGTGCTGTCCAAGGCAAAAAACGTCTCTCGGCCAGGGACATGATGAACCAATGGAAAAAAAATAATGCGAGAAATGCTGCCAGCGGTAATAGCAACCACCATGGCCCTGGCAATAATGGTCAGAATAGTAAAACACCAGCGAAGATCAAAGAAATGGAAGCGAGGAACCAAGCATATCTGAAGCAGCAGGAAGAGCGAGCTCGGTTGGTCCAGCAACGTCTACAACAGCACGAGGAAAAGAAGAAAGTCCAGCAAAAATGGGCCTGGAATTGGCAATGTCAAGTGGGCGAAGTCCAACGGCAGTTATCTCTGGGCGAGCCGGGTCAAATTAATATAACAACAATAATTGCCTTGGAGAAGACAATTTTGGAGCAACCGTTCTATTTCAATATCTCGCTGAATCCTAGAATTGAACAGAGCCTTCGTTGGCTCAAGGAGAAACAGGCTGAATGCAAATACTGGTGCGTAACTATAATCCATACTAGCGTAAGCCAAATTCTTTTCACCGACTAACATTTTTTCCCATTGTCTGCTTGATGGTGTATGTGTTACTTTTAGGTGTGGTCAAATCGAAAGAAAAGAATACTTGAACAAGTCCGACTTGAAGGAAAGAATCTTCTTCTTACGCGGCCTAAAACGTAAAGCAGCCGATATTCCTGTCAGAGCAAAGGTCTTCGAGTACCTGCTGGAAACCCTTAAGAACGAGGAAGACAGCTACAAAGTGCAGATGGAAAAGCTGCGTTTAGAGGCTATAAAGATGGAAGCTAGGCGGCGCAGAGATAAAGAGAGGCGAAGACTTAGAAAACTAGCGAAGCAAAAAGCGAAGGAGGAAGCGATGCTGGCGAGTGAAAAGGATAACTCCAGCGACGAGTCAGATGAGGAAGGGGAGAGCGAGTCCGGCGACGATCGCGATGAAGGTAGCGATGAGGGCGTCAAGGAGAAGAAGGGCAAAAGTATGGCTAAATTTTATCTCAAGAACATGTTAGACCTTGATATGTGTGACGAGGGTTGGACTGTCATTGAACCTACATTTTTTGTCATCCCAGGTATTTTTGATATTACCAAGTGCAAACAACATCCAGGGGTTAACGACTTGTTGTCGTCTGACAAAAACGATCAGCCTTTGAAAAGCACTACGCTTCAGTGGTACGTTGAACATATCAGTATATTTCGAGCGCTTGAGACAGTGAACGTGTGGCGAAAATTATTTTCTGGTTTTCATGCGAATTGTCGCGAAAAAATTTCGGCGAAGCTGCAAGAATTACGGCATAAGCGGGAAATGCGAGAGCCTGGTGGCATCACCGAGGAGGCACAATTCTTGAAGGAGGCGGAGGAAGCTGCCGCAACAGGTGAAGGGAGGCCTCAAGTTGGCGACTTAGTCGGTACGTAAGACATGCAGACCTATTGCTTAAAAAAAATTCCACTACCGCTCATTTTATTACTAACTCATTCAAATTTTTTAGACTGCATGCGAAGGAAATGGGCTGGCATAAACGATGACGGTGGGCTGGCGAAAATCACTAAAATTGACGAGGAAAATGAGACTTACGATGTAAAATACATTTTGGATAATAGAAAAGTGAAAGGTATTGATTTTGAATATGTAAAGAAACATAAAGAAGATATGAACGATAATAGTGGACGTGGCAGACGAGGCAGTCGCAATCGTGTAAAGAAGGAAAAAATAACTATATCGAAGGATGGCCTAAAAGAACAGATTGAAAGTTTTATAATAAACATTAAGGACAAGATAGTTTCTGTCAAGAAACGTGTGATATTGAAAAGCGAGGAAACGAATGGTAGAAAATTATCCGGTACTGCGGGAGATACAAACGTAGCTGAGATATCAGAATCTTCAAGCTCTGATTCAATCGATAAATTGTCATCTACTGCGAAAACTTTATGCCAGGTATGTGCTATTGGCGAAGCCGCCATCATTACCTTTCGCCGTGAGGCCATTACAATTGTGAATTGTTCACAAGAAGATGTGGCTCAAAAACGCTTAGAGGTCTTGGTTAAAGACTTTAGCAGCATCATCGCTGGTGACTATTTTGATTCCATTTTGGAAAAGAAAGCTGCTAACCAAGGGGTCGTAGATCAGCAGCCGAATAGTAACTCGACTAGTGATGATACGCAGAGTCGTACCGTAGATATGCAATCGGGGCATGGTCCTGCTGATGTACTGAGAAAAGATGTTGCAAATAAAACTGAAGAGCTGATCGGTGCTAAGAAGACTCCAGTAAGTAAAATGACGTCGTTAGAGAGACAAGATGATGATACTGCCGACGGAAAATTGAAGAAAATGGTCTTTTCAACGCCAGCACCCACCTCGAAAAAAGTGGTAGATGACGAGCAAACGAGTAAGGGGGTAGACGTTGAGCACAACGCTGATGGTATTAGCATAAGCGACGAAAAATTACACACGATGCAATCTGAAGCACGCACGCCATCTTCTTCATCAATGAGCATTGCAGAAGATACGAATGCATCTGTGCCGAATGCGGATGCAAAGGAGGATCCAACCGTTTCAGGTGCATCCAAAGACATTAAACCAAGCGGGATGAAGCTGAGTGAAATTTTGCCACCCAGCTGGAGTACATTTTTGGGTTTGAGTAGTAGTTCAAAGTGAGTGCCTTTAAGCAAATATACGAGTTAAGATACAGTGATGGATATTCATCTGGTATTATTTTTTAAATATTTTAAATATATATCATACACGTAATTTTAGTAAATTAAAGAAAATTTTAAATCTCCTCCTTTGTTTTTTTTTTTCTCTTTTTTTAACTCATCATTTGCTTCATTATGTCATCTTGTGCTACAGTGACAATATTGTTGTGGTTTGCCCTTTTTATTGCCGTAAACTTTAACTGAAGATCTCCATTTGCTTTATCCTTTATTTCCTTCGCATACTCAAATAACCCCTCTCCCATTTTGAAGGGAACAACTTTGTCCATCTTACCATGAATTATACTTATTTTAACTCTTTTCGCATCGTAACGCATCCTCTCTGTTGCAGTGCAATTAGCGCATGTGCCTATTTTTTGGATATACCTTAAATTGTCCCAATCATGCTTCAAGATATACTTGATGAACGGAAGCGGGCCAACTACTAATTTTGTCATTTCATACATGGAAGAAAACGGTGAGATCAAAACATATTTTTCTACATGAAGCTTAGTGTCCCCAAGAGTGCTCGCTCCAAACTGAAGTACGGCAGAACTTCCGATAGAATGCGCAAGGGCCTTGAAATTGTAGTTCAACCCAAAACGATTTTTACTTTCTTTTCCATAAATTTCCTCATTGCAAGCCCTCACGTGCGTTTTACCGTAGTACCGTTTCATTTCTTTTTGTAGAGCTAGCAATGCAAATTTAAAGGCAGTTTGAATGGTGGATGGGGATGGCGTTCCTCCGACGTTTTCTCCATATCCTGGGTAGTCGAGTAACAAAAATGAGGAAGGTGGATTTCTGTCTGGCGCAATGGTTCTTTCTTTGTGTAATGATTCGGCGTATTTTGAAGTAAAAGTTAGCCAATCTAGGGCAAGGCCAGCATTTCCGTTGGCTGTTATCCATAAGTCAAAGTTGTTAACATCACCATTACGAGGATTTTGTTTCAAATACTCCACGTATGGATCATTGCATATTTTAAAATATGAACGAGCAAACGGTGGAATCCAATATGCTGTGTGCTTCACGCTATCGCCTGGCGTTGTATAATAAATTTCTTTTACTACCCCACCATTTACATTTTTCAGTTTTTCTGCCGCCATCTCGTGAGCCCTGCTATAATAGTTTGCATATCTTCCCCTGTAGTTGCGTGGATGGTAAATAAGTGCATCTTGCAAGGAGTAAAGCAACGAGTAAAATAGAACAATCAAGCCTACGAACCAAATATTGAAAAAAGATCCTATAAATGCTACTGCTATCGATTTCACGTCCTCCATGCTGTGATTTAAAACGTTTTTTCTTGTCGACAGTGCAATGCATCCAAGCGAAACGACAGCTTATTCTTAAATCGGACTGTGTTGGGCACGACTGTCATTGCGAAGCGCCTTACACTAAAGAATAAGTCTTCAGGAGTAGGAGAAGAGGAGGAAGAAGAGAAGAAGGGAAGAAAAAAAAATTGATGATGATGAATGAAGAATGATGATGAAGCAGCTGTTACGCCATAATAATAATAAATAATAATACTCCTCTGTACGTAATAATAATAATAATAATAATAAATAATAAAATATAATATAATAAAATTTAATAATAAATAAATAAATATAATATAATGAGGAGAGAGATAGAGAAGAAGAAGAAGAGCGAGAAGAGAAAGCTCTAGCACTAGCAGCAATTATTTACGTACTGTTGCGACCGTCCAGAGGGATTGACTTTTTATTTTGGAAACGTCAGCTCTAACCCTTTTAATTTGAAAAACGAAAGAGGAGTTTGTGCTCAAAACTTGCACAAATGCCAAGGAAGAGGAAGTCAGGTGCCGGGATAGGCAGGCGACGAAGAAGGAGGCCAAAAATAAGAAGCTACCCAAGCATCCATTCAAAGCGGCCAAGTGGACGCAAAATAAAAAGTGCAAGTAGAATAGTCAAAAGAAAAAGTGTACCACAGCAAGATGACAATAGTGCTCCCCCCTTCAAGAAGATGAAGACAGACCGCCAATTTTTGCCCTTTGAAGAAGCAAAAAGGGTGGTCCATGCGTTAGGATTGAAAAATTATGATGATTGGAGCAGATGGTCGCGTACGAAACGACCGCCAGAAATCCCTAGCGCTCCTTGGAGAAGCTATAAAAATGCAGGTTGGAATGGACTTGCAGATTGGTTAGGAAAGAAAAAACGCCCAGTATTTTTGCCTTATGAAGAAGCGAAAAAGGTTGTTAATGCACTAGGATTGAAGAATCAGGATGATTGGAAGAGATGGTCGAGCACAGAGCGACCGCTAGACATCCCAGGCAATCCTAATAAAGTCTATAAAAATGCAGGCTGGAATGGACTTGCGGATTGGTTAGGAAAGAAAAAACGGTCAGAATTTTTGCCTTATGAAGAAGCAGAAAAGGTTGTTAATTCGTTAGGATTGAAGGGTTGGGATGATTGGTGCAGATGGTCGCGCACGGAACGACCGCCAGAAATCCCAAGCGCTCCTTGGAAAATCTATAAAAATGCAGGTTGGAATGGACTTGCGGATTGGTTAGGAAA
This sequence comes from Stramenopiles sp. TOSAG41-1, assembly GCA_900128575.1. NCBI lineage: Eukaryota > Stramenopiles sp. TOSAG41-1. The sequence goes on from LT658680.1 coordinate 16,423, forward strand.
GAAAAAAGGGTCAGCATTTTTGCCTTATGAAGAAGCAAAAAAGGTGGTCAATGCAGTAGGATTAAAGAGCAGGGAGGATAGGAAGAGATGGTCGTGCAACCGACAACCAAACGAGCAAATTTATACAGAAGAAGACGAAGAAGGTGAAGAAGAGGAAAGTGAGGAAGAAGAAGAGGAAAGCGATGAAGAAGAGGAAAGTGAGGAAGAAGAGGAAAGTGAGGAAGAAGAGGAAAGTGAGGAAGAGGAAAGTGAAGAAGAAGATAGTGCAGAAGAAGATAGTGAAGAAGATGAAAGTGAAGAAGAAGATAGTGAAGAAGANGAAAGTGAAGATGATGAATTAATAGATGAAATTTCATATGTTATAGAAGATATAGTAATTTATGAATCGGATTGGTTAGGAAAGAAAAAACGCCCAGTATTGTTGCCTTATGAAGAAGCAAAAAAGGTTGTTAATGCGCTAGGATTGAAGAATCAGGATGATTGGAAGAGATGGTCGTGCACAAAGCGACCGTCAGACATCCCAGGTAATCCTTGGATAAGCTACAAAAATGCAGGTTGGAATGGATTTGCGGATTGGTTGGGACAACCAAACGAGCAAATTTATACTTATGTTATAGAAGGTATAATAATT
>LT658681.1:0-17032 GCA_900128575.1 Stramenopiles sp. TOSAG41-1
AATTATATTAATTATATTTCATTAAAGTAGTATGATAATATCTCATATCTATACTATGACGATAGTAAATTTAACACGTGAAAATAGTGTTATACTGTAAGAGTATAAACATATAGTGATATTGACGAAAAAGGGTGACGCCTGATGATGTCAGCACACTCCACAAAGTTCTTACGACAACGGGAAACGGTGGATCCCCGAGGAGGATTGCACCGGTCGCCATGAAGTAATCTCAAGTTACGGGCACCGCAGTTACGCAATAGGAATGCCATCGTTAGCAGACAACGACAGCCCTGCGAAGAAGTGCTATTACCTCGCTTCCAAAGGGGCAAGCGGGTTTGCGGGCCTGAAAGCAATTATCCAATATGGAAAAAGGCAGAGTGCCTCGTGGTTGTCGAAAGTGCAGTTACATGGGGCATGTATGAATAATCATGTTGATACAACTGTGCCGTATTTAATCGAGCAGTTGGGCGCTAATATTATTGATAATATTGATGAAGATGGCAATACGCCTTTGCACACTGCAATTATTTGGGGGAGAAATAGTGTGGTAGTATATTTACTATCACGCGGTGCTTCTATCCATTTGAGAAATAGACAAGGACAAAACGGTCTTGAAATTGCAACAGAGCGTCTCTCGAAACTTGTAGGTTCTGAGCGGCATAACACGCATCTAAAAGGAAATCACATGTCAAAGGCTGAGGTTGAAAAACTGGTGGATGATGCTAAAGATTTAGTGTTTATTTTGACAAATGTATATACTTGCAACTCATACAAAACATTTGCAAAACAGTTCTCACACCATGAGTTGGTACGAGAACACAGTCGATGGGCATATCGAGGCCAACAGAGATTGGGTGTATGCTTGTTGCTACGCCATCTAGTAATGTCTAATCGCGCTACGTTTAAATCGTTAGAAGAAATTTATGCTTTGAATCTCTCGAAAGAGCTATCACCGATGGGTATGGAGAGCGATGTGGATGATGGAGCAAATTCAGCAGTAAAGCAAAACATTGCTCAAAAATCAATATCTGAAATTTTGACAGAACATGGCCTAGATGACAATATGTGCTTTGCAAGAAGCTTGAAACTTCTGGAAGTTTTTGAACCAAAAGATTTATGGCCCATTGATAAAAGTATGATTGTACAATTAGATCTAACATCGAAGGAGCGCAGGCGTTTGTGGAATATGATAAAGGAAGAAAAAGAAAAATTGCCGGGCATCCAAGAACAGGACAATACCAAGGAAAAAACAAAAAAGAAGTTGAGTAGGAAAGAAAAGAAGGCAATCGAGGAACAGGAGCAAAAGGAGCGCGAAAATACGATGCGGAGAGAAGAAGAAGCCAAGTGCTACGTAAGAAGCTTAAAGATTCTCTGCGAGCCCGAAATGCCATCGTTGGCTGTCGATGCAATATTACGTTTTATTTATTGATTGATGAGATGGACGTTGCTGCCTATAATTCATCATCGTGATGGCACTACTACTACTTCGTTGTTTTCAAAATAATAATTATATAGTAATAAGTGGTATTTTATATTATTTTAATTTCAGCACATGCTGCTGCAGTCATTTATTATTAATAATAATAGAACGAGCGTACTGCCTATAGAAAGTCAACTTAGTAGATAGCAGCAGTGTAGTATAGTAATAAATAGAGTAAGAGAAGAAGAAGAAGAAAGTTAAAGTGGATGAAGAACCCTCTGCTGCGTCGACAAGGAATTACTGCAACATGCTGCGCAAGTAAGAGTCCAATGGCGCTTTGTACCAGAGACGTCGCCACCATAGGATTCTTTAAAGCAACGTGCTGTCAGCGCTTCGCTAGAAATCATGCCCCAACGCCGTAGGACATTGGAGTGCTTAATTGTTTTATCCCTAACTATTTTCACGGCGAACCTTGTAAGTTGCGTGTTGGGAAATGTGGGCGATACAAGACTGTATTTTTCTCCGTCGTCAAGCGATGACTTTAAGACAACTCCCATCATTGAGTTGACCAAGTCAAATGCTCGTTACATATTGCTATCCCAGAGCTGCAATATCGTTTTTGCTACAGACCATGTGGCTAATATGTTGGACGCCTCGAAGTCGTCATTTTTGAGGCAGGTTGCCCGACGTGTCGCTGGTCGTTTCCGAAATGACCGGGATGTACTAGTATCGCATACTCTGTTTGACGCAAACAGCAAGGACAAGACGCAACATGAGAATCCATTTTATCAGAACTTGGTCAAAATGCTGGGGCCGAGTTTGGACTCAGTTAGGCCTGTTACAATTTTGAATTACGGGCGTAAAGTCGGTAAATCTAGACGGCCAAGAATTTATCGTGCTTCCTCTGCGTTGGAACGGGTACTGGAAAGCACAACAGACGTGGAAAGTACTTCGGAAAAAATTGTTGGATGGATAAAAGACAAATGTTCTCGTGCACACGCAAATCCTTTCGAGGCAGAGCATGATTTGTCTGTAATATTTAAGACCAATAAAACCTTAGCAATATTGGCAAATGGGTTTGACGTTTCCAAAGATATGGTATCGTGGGTTCGTATGTATTGTAAAGACTACCCATTGAAGGAACACGGAAACAAAGTCGCCATTCTCGACGCAAGAACAACGACTTTAAAGCAATTTTTATGTTTGCATGCATTTGGTGGTAGACCTCTAATTTTGAAGAACGCTGTTAAAAACTGGCCTGCTATGAAAAAATGGAAGCCAAATGGCTCTTGGGTGAAAAAGATGTCCAGCGCAAAATTGTCAGCGGATATTGGGGTAGAAAGCGGGTGGGGTGGTACCAGTCTAAATTCTGAGGAATATTTGAGTTACATGATGGAAAATGAAATTGAGCGTCGAACAAATAAGACCATTGGAAGCATACCTGGTAGTGCTGATTTGCCTGGACCCCCATGGTCTTCTCTGTATGCCTATACGCATCAACATACGAAATTGCAGACTAAGTCCAATAATGCTAAGACACCAAAATTCGTTGCAGACATAATGTGGGAAGATTTCAAAGCCCCAAAGATTTTTAACCAGCAAAACTGGTTTCGCTACATGGGCGAATGTCATAAAATGATGACTGTTACGTTTTGGGCTACTGAAGGAGCACGGCAATCTAACCATCAAGATGACTTTGGAAGCAGCAAATGGCAGGCACAAATTTATGGAAGGAAAAAGTGGATCATGCATCCACCAGAGGAGAGTGAAAAGTTGTACAATGGTTTAGTTGATCCTTTCGAGCCTGATTTCGAACGATACCCACTTTACCGTGGCGTTAAACGGGTTGAGTTCGTTTTGGAGGAAGGTGACGTTCTGTTTTGGTCTGCAGGGTGGTGGCACGCGACGTTAGCACTGGAAAATTCTTTGGCAATTGCCCAAAACATTTTAAATGAGCATAACTACATGGAGTTTCGCCGTACCTCTCGCAAGGCGTGTAAACCAGATGGAAGTCACGGAATATACAGCCCATGGTGTGCCTGCTTCAGACGAACGTATGGCAAATGGGATGATCTTTATCAAGGTTGGCTAAACGACATAAAATGGATGATAGATGCTAACAAAGATGGTAAAGATATTGAAACAGAAATAAGAAATTATAAATTTGAAAAATTCGAAGAAGACAAACGTATGGAAGACCCTGCCGCTCCAACTCTTGAAGAAGACGATGAAGCTGCCAAGCATTCGCATCCAGGCTTGAAAAGCAGTATTGGCAATGTGCTTCAGACCGTCAATTATGACGTGGAGCACTTTCACGAGTACGACGTGTTTCCGGTAGATACTGCGCGTGGCAGTAAGGTTGATGGAGACTACAGGTGGGAATTATGAGTTTTTGGACTTCTTTCTAAAAGGTAGCAGCAGCAACAACAACACACAAACCAACAAAGGCAAAAATCAGTTTTTTAAATATTTTTGTGTGAGAATGTGTAACAATATACTTCGTATGTATATAGCATATAGTATTGAATGAACTTTTTTCGTTTAAATAAAAATAAACACTGATTAATTTTAGACTACGGGCAATACGTTCCAGGCTCTGGTCGCCATATTTGCTCTGGTAAATATCGATCATCAAGGTTTCTCCCACTTGCCACTTCAAACTTCCTGACAAAGGCTTTTCTATCAAACGTATCTTTTGAGTACGTTTCACCATAACGTAAACGAAAATTCCAATCCATCAATTCATCCAAATTTTCGTTATAATACCCGCCTTTCTCCTTCAATAAACGAACGATTTCATGTCCAATATCACTGCGGTTGATGGCTAAACAACAATCCATAGCCGTCCAATTATTATGATTACTGGTTTCATTTATAATACTGGTATTGCATTGGGGATGATTCAACAATAATTTTAATACATCCGTACTTTTCTGATTAAAATTTGCTGCATAACCTACGGGATTACCTCCCACACGCCTATCACCCTTCACAAGGCTGATGGTAGGCAAGGTTAACAAATATTGAACGACATCCACATGCTCATTTCTTACAGCTTGTATTAATCCGGTAAAACCCATACTGTCATATCTATTCACGTCACTAACCATGCCTGATTCAATGAAAAGTTGAACATCTTTTCGTTTTCCCTTTTCACATGCACTAACAAATGGATCACACCCTGGGTCACGTTTCTTGTAACTAGCATAAAGTTTTTCAGCTTCTTCCTGATCTTTTTTTTTAGGAAGATAACCAAGTTTCCTTGCTTCCTCTGGTGTTGATATGCAAACAGTCTCCATCATATCTGTTGGAAACCCCTGGCTTTCCAAATACGATATGCATTGCTTTTGCATTTCATTAGCAATTTTTTTTCTCCGTTTATATTCTTTATTGCATTTTCGTTTATGCGTTGGCCAATGCTTCTTTTGACAATCTTTTGAACAGTAAAATGTTTTCAAGCATCTAGTACATTTAAATAATTCATTCCAGACAAGTAATCTATCTGTGCGTTTCATTATACGATTCATCAGCCCACATGTACTGCATTGAGGCGAATCTTTAAATTCGGGAAGTTTTGCATCAACTTCTCGTTTTACGAACCTAGAATGTTCTGACCCTTTTAGAGAGTCGCTTTCTTCGTATTTATAATTATCGATACCGGGTGTGTCACCAGTAACCCACATGCCACCTCTACCGCTGCCATTGCCTAAATAAATATCTCCTAAGACCAGCCTGGGATCTGGAAAATCCATGCATGCTTTGGAATGATCTAAGTCAGAAACGACTCCTGGTAAATCATGCGTTTCTGGTTTATTGATTGATAACTGAAAATGTACATGCGAAGCCCAATCGCCATTCTCATCACGATCTCCCATGTATCCAATAATTTCACCCTTTTTCACTTTCTGGCCAATATAACATTTTTCAATAGATTTTTTGGATAAATGTCCATACAATGAATAAAAGGTTGCCTTTGCATTGGGGTCAATACTGCTGTAATCGCGAATCGTTTGACTCGTAATTATAACGTATCCGTAATCTCCTTTGGGTTCGTTGTAGCCAAAATGTAAGATTTCACAATCACAAAATGCATATATTTTTGTATTGACAGGTCCGCCGATATCAACACCCATATGAATTTCTCGTTTACCTTGGTATCCACCAACTGCGTTCTTCGTATCTTGAAATAAATCGGTTTCATACATATTGCGCCTTCGTTCATTATATTTACCAATATCATATAACGCATCTCCCGATGCTTCATTTTCACTGTTCCCTTTCGTGAAATCTCGTATAGTTGCTTTTGGACCATTCTTTGGTATGTTTACTATTGGTCCAAATAAATTATTTTCACTCCCTGCTTTCAATAACTTACGCCAGCGACATATATTCAAGATTCCATTACCGTCTAAGTCAATGTCTCGAACATAATATGGGTTCAATTCTACCCACGCTGCTCGCTTCATTTTATCCTCTCCGTATACGCGCGCAAAAATTGATGTCTTAATCTTTCCCGCCTTTTACATTTTAGGCTCCGATGGCCAAGAATTAGAATGTTTGTCGTCCTATCTATATTATTAATGATGATAATTAATCACCCGTCATCATCCCCGCTTCCTCCACCTCCTCTTTTTTTCTCCTCCTCCTATAAGGATACACTGCTGCAATAAAACAACACTACTAATAATGTGATGAGAAGAAAAAATAATTTTATATACTATTAGCTATAAGCAGCCTTAGTAGTAGTTGAAGTAGTTTCTTCTTCAATACATGAATGAGATTTAGTAGATGATTTAGATTTTGGAGATTTTTTTCAGCACCAATGTTAATGGCGTCACATGTTGTTCTACTCGGTTCTGTTGTGTTCTGCCGTTCTGTCCCACCACCTCAACCTGGTGTTACTGTTTTCATTATATATTTTTTAAATACGGTTGTAGTAGTTAGTAGTGTATTATGAAGTAGTAGTAGTGTATATATGTAGTAGTAGTAGTAGTGGTAGACAGAGAAAAAAAAAGACAATAATATAATAATAATAATAATAACAACAATAATAAATAAATAATAAATTAAAATAATATAATATAATATTATTATTAGTGTATAGGAAGAAAAGAAGAGAACGTCCAAAAAACGATTTTAAGGCGGAGGTACACGAGGTCCTTGGACACTTAGACCTTGAATTCTTATCTCTACAAGAGACAAATTAACGCAACTGAATAACGAATTTAATTTGCTGCGAATCATGCCAACAACGCAATCGAAAAACGATGATGGTCTTGCTTCGCCAGATAAAAATACAAGGCTCGTTTCCCGCAAGTTGCTACGAGCGATTGGCCCTGCTGTTTTCTTAAACGTAATAAGTGGTGGTATGGTGTTCACAGCGCGACAAGCGTCCGTTGGTAAGATGTTCGAATCCCAAGATGATCTTGCTTCATTTTTAACAAACCTAGTATCAGCATCGGCATTCTTTGAATTATTGGGGAATCCTGTATTTGGTAAACTGTCAGACTCGTTTGGCCGTAGACCAATCGTGTTTATTGGCAACATATCCACGGTAATTTGTCGCTTTTTGATGTTCCTTTATTCGAAGCATAAATGGCCGGTGATCCTTGAACAGCTCATTACAGTGCCTCTGGTGACATCGTTTTTTACAACTTGGCGCGCATCAGCTTCAGATAAACTTCAGGGACAAGATTTTGCAAAGTTCGCAGCAACTGTCGGTGCTTTCGCGGGTTTGGGGTTGCTCGCTGGGCCGATCACGTCAAAGCTTATCATGCGTTATACTGATCCAAAGTACTGTTTTTTAGCATCTTCAGCATTTTCGGCACTTGCTATTGCCCACTTGGCCAAAAATTTTGAAGAGACGCTACCAGAAGAAAAGAGAGTTCCCCTTGTCATAAATGATATGCAGCCGCTAAGCTTTATACAAGTGATGGGTAAATCTAAAACACTTTTCAAGTTGATGTGCACTACTGGTCTGCAAAGTGCTGGGGAGGGTAGAAATGTCAATAATTACATCGCCCTATACATGCAAAACAATTTGAATTGGTCGTGGGATGTTATTAACAATTTTGTTGCTAGCCTTGGGATAGCTTTAATTGTCAGTGGATTAGGTTCGAAACGAATGATGAACGCAGTTGGATTTGCAAACTTTACAGCTTTTAGTAATCTAGCAAACATTACCTCGTTCATTTTGTACTCATTTGGCACATTTAATGATTGGTTCATGTGGTTGGGTCTTGTCGCTGCAATTCCTGGAGCTAGAAAACGAGATGTCGTAGAATCTTTAGTTATGCAGGAGGGGACAAAAGCCGGATTTGGAAAGGGGTTCTTGTCTGGCAGTTTGATGAACTGGCGGGCTGTCGTTAACACCATTTCGCCTCTATTTTTTGGGCAAGTATACATGTGGGGACAACGCAACAACCGTCCTGGCTCTATTTGGTTGGCAGTAGCATGTTGTACTTTTGCTTCGCAGTGTGTCGCGTGGTCTCTACCAAATTCAATATATAAAAAACAGGATTAATTAAACAGCTTTAGACATCTATAAATATATAAAATATGTTGCGTAGCTTTTGTGTATGGTTGTACGACACCTGAAAATGCATATGTACCCCTTTTGTATTTCGCAGCTTGTTCAGAGGAAGTATGATACTCTCTTCAACACACTTTCTTTTTTTGTCCTTGATATAAATTCATGGTATGGTATGGATAGATATGACATATTCTAAATGTTATTAAAATTTGCAGGGTGTAAAATTACTTTTTATATAATTCTTAATGTTTTCGGTGCAATTTCTCTCATTTCACTGACTATTCTTTGCTTCAGCCTGTATCTCAGCCTTCGTCTTTATATCACCGAAACCGCCGTTAAACTTATTGCTATCATCCAATACTCCTTCTTCCAAGTGATTCACAACATTGCTAGCAGTCCAGCGTTCATTGGATTTATCTGTTATTAGGTTTTCTATCAAAACTAAAAAGTGCTTTGGAAAATCTACTTTCACTCGTCGTAATAGCTTCTTCATTTTGTCGGCTTGAAAGCATATTGGACCCTTCGTGATGTCACTAATCCGATCGCCAAGTAGCAATTCAAGTACTATCAAACCCAATGCATACATGTCACTAGCAAACTTGAATACACCACGTGGATGAAAAGTCTCTTGGGGCAAGTAAATACAATCCTTTAGCTTTTGCATTTCAAAGTTACGTTTGAAATACATGTCCGACAATACTACATCCTCATCGTCGTTTACGACTAATATATTTTCTAAGGATAAGTGCCCATGAGTCATACGGTTCTTGTGCAACTGCTGTAAGCCTTTTGCTATCTGATATATATATTTTCGCACCAAAAAATCAAATCGTCCAAACTTTGTAGCTTGCAAAATCAGCCTTTTCTCGCTGCGGACGAAAAAAACTAAATTTTTCAAAGCTAGTGGAAATTTTACGTGCAGGGCATTACGCTCGTAGTTCGTCGTGAACGCAATGGGGGATAGAATATTGGGATGCGTTATGCCTTTTATGATGGAGAAATCTGCCAAAAAACGCTTCCACACAGTATCAATATCATGGTCAGTAAGTTGTGATACAAGTTTAATGTCAATTACTTTCAAGACTGCATAGCCACCACTGTCCAAGAACGAAACGTCGTTGGTGTATATTTTTCTTGGGCTCAGTTTCACCCGGTACGTCTTGCAGTATGAAGCGCCTCCAAGCACTTTTTCCCAGCAGCAATTTTCCGTAACAGCTAGAGCTAAAACTTGCTTCAGGACACTTGCCATATCATTCCCTTCCTTTTAGAACATACCTGCATTAATTTTGGTAATCTACGCGCTTATGGCCGATGAGATACGGGGGGCAATATCGCCTTCTCCACAACAAATTTTTTTATTTATTATTACTATATTTATATATACTAATATATATATTAATATATAATAAGTTTTTAATAAAATTATAAATAATATAAATAAATAATTCTGTTTGTTGTGTATTGTGTATGTAATAAAATAAAAAAAACTGATGTCTCTACTTATTATACTAATAATAATATACTATACTACTATATCGATATATACTCTAGTATATTCAATATATGAGGAATGAGGAGGATGAGACGAAAAGGGTCTTTTATTTTTATACTGTAGCCAGTATTATTAAGGATAAATTTTAATTTGTATATTAGAGGTTTTTTTTTTATTACTCTCTCTTCTTCTTCTTAAACTTTAACTTTTTTTTTATTTTTAATTTATATACATAATCGGGAAATTTACTACGTACGGCAACGGAAAAAGACAAGTTACTTTTCCGGGATTGTGGCAAACATTTTGGCTAAATAGGATGGAGGGGGATATATATGGTATGGTGGAAACATTTAAAGCAATCAAACCAAGCAGTAAGCAAAAGGCAAAAATAGAACAGAGAAGGCGAAGAAACTTTTATGATTATCACTTACGTCCTGTGCCAACAAAAGTGGTGGAAGATTTGTTGTTGAGATCTAACTCAGTAAAGGCTTCCAATCTGGGTGCGATATCTGTTAGCGTAAATGTCCATAGACATGTGGATGATAGTAGTTACAAAAATGCACTGCATGCATTAAGTGACAGGCCTAATAACATGAACTACCCAAGACGACGTTCGCCATCTGTATCTATAACGGCCTCCCCTTCGAAAAAATCTGTGGAAATATGTAGAATTTGTTACGAAATAATCGGATATGAAAGTCACTTAGTTTTTGATGTTTGTAATCACCCGTTTCACACATCCTGCTTGAGAAAGTGGTTTCAAAAGAAAAAGAAAAAGCGAGAGGGAAAGAGGCAACGAAACAGGGTAAAAAGCGGGAAACTTTCTCCCGCCCGGAGAAACAGTAGAATGAATCATCGTCGACTCAAAGGCCGTGTTGGAAAAAGTCAGTGTCCAGCGTGTGAAATATCGTCGCCAAATGCTTTGTTTTATGAAACGACAGAACTTGCAGGGTTATCCCACGAAACTGAAGGGGTGATACCAATCACAAGAGATACAAATCAAAGCCCGGATACACCCCAGGAACTTAATGGAGTAGATGAACATACGATGGATGAAATTACTAGTGATGCAAGTTTGGACGAAGAAATCTTACTTTGAATATTAGTACATGTGTTTGAGGCACTTTTTGTTGCACATACGCGTTGACTCATGTGGTCCCTAAGATCTTTTAAAAATAGAGACCGGCATTTAAAGGGTTCGGCGCAAAGTACAAAGTTCCGTTTATATGCTGGATTATTGGATCGGCAGTAGAAATGGTCCCGATGATGAAAGAAAGAAAGTGAAAGATTTATTTAAGGATTTATCGCTCTGATGATGTAAGAATCTGGTATCTATACCTATTGGACTAATGATAAAACAATACAGATTAATACTCTATTTGTGAAAAAATTAAGTACAATGTGATAATTCGTCAATTTTGTCAACACTTTCTGGTGCTATTCCTGCAGTAATGTAATTAAGGGGCTGAACAAGAACGAACTGAAAAGTTCCTTACGTCATGGCCCGTCTTTCGTCTTTCGCTACGCTTCTTGGCATTGGACACACCTAATCTCAACAAAGATATGAGCGATTAAATTCCATTGGTGATATAAGGCACCACTACAGAACTACTGACTCTACTACTACATCATCATCACAATTATATTATTATTTTTTATTAATAATAATTATAATAATAAATAATAATAATAATATGCCCCCCCCCACTTCTTCTTTCTTGTTCTCTTCGTCCCAAGTACTTCGCGCTTCAGAATCCATTCTTTACTACAAAGTCGTAAACTCAACGATCCATCACGGTGGCGGTTGCTAACAAATTGTTTTAGGTTGATATCGGCTAACCATTTTGATATTATCTCACCAAACACGACATAGTTGCAAAAGAATGATTATTAGCAGGGGTTTCAACCATGCTTGCAGGCGCCTGTCCTCACACGAAGCTAGATTTCCATGCGTTTTTCGGTTTCACTTTTCGTCAACAAGCGCCGATGACGATGGTGCCCTGCAAGATGAGTACGGTGAAATGGATGATAGTGGCGAAACTTATACAATAGCAAATTTTCGTTTAGAATCTGGGAAGGTCATAGATCAAGTTGATGTCAGATATCGAACATGGGGCGAACTTAACGACAAAGCAGACAACGCCCTTGTTGTTTGCCACGCCCTGACTGGAAATGCGTCCCTGGACTCATGGTGGGGTGATTTACTCGGGCCAGGTTTACCATTCGATACAAACAAGTATTTTGTGGTATGTGCAAATGTTCTTGGTTCCTGCTATGGATCAACGGGCCCGACATCAATCAATCCGAAAACTGGCATGTCCTATGGTGGGGACTTTCCACATGTTACCGTTCGTGATAGTGTCAACGCTCATCAACAGCTTTTGCAACAAGGGCTAAATGTAAAGAGCTTGAAGTCTGTCATTGGGGGTTCAATGGGTGGTATGCAAGTTCTAGAGTGGATGTTTTATGGGCCTGAGTTTGTGCGAACGGCTGTGCCAATTGCTTGTGGTGCACATCACCATGCATGGCAAATTGCCATTTCGGAGTCTCAGCGACAAGCTATTTATGCAGATCCTAAATTTCAAGATGGAGACTACGACCAAAATGACCCTCCACACAGCGGTTTGGCTGTAGCGAGACAAATTGCCATGATATCTTATCGCACGCACGAAGCTTATGAAAAAAAATTTGGACGTGAGCGGGCAGGTGCCGAGGAAACAACAGAAAATTTAGATGCACCTTTTTCAGTAGAAGGTTATCTCCATCACCAAGGCAAGAAATTTTTGACGCGGTTTGATCCTAACTCGTACATAACATGCACACAACTTATGGATTCGCACGATGTGGGGCGAAATCGTGGTGGTGAAGAATTGGCATTGAGCAAACTGACACAACCAAGTTTAGTGATTGGGATTGATTCTGATGCCTTGTATCCAATAATAGAGCAACAGCGTCTGGCTAGATATATCAAAAACACTGAATTGCACATCTTAAGGAGTGATGAAGGCCACGATGGATTTCTTTTGGAGCAAGTTCAAATTGCGAAGCTAATTGAAGAATTTCTGAACAAGCACGATTAGTTGTCAATATTATGCCGTAGGTTTATATAAATCTTATATGGCGCATTGATTTCATATATATTATATAATAATTATAACAATTTGTTTCGTACACACCAACAAAAAACATTGTATTAAAACGAAGATTCGCTGTACGCCTGTCCCTGTCTTTTAAAGTTAACATTGTCTTCATTAACCCTTTTGCTGAATTGTAATGCCATCTTTACGAACGATAATTTGATCTTCAAAATTCATCGTCAATTGACTGATTGATCCTATTGTGAACAATATCTGATACAGAGCTTCTGCCTAAGCCAGAGTCGTTACTAAAATCATCCATATCGTCGTCATCGTTGGTCCCGTCCATCGATTGTGGTCGCCTCCAGCCTCCCGTATCGCCTCCAGCGGTGTACCGAGTTTGCGATGGCCTTGAACCACGGAACCGCTGCTCCGGCGTCTGTCGCATTAGGTACAGTAGAGCAGAGCCAGGGATCCAAACTGGTATCCAGCTATCTAAGGCCAAAAATAGAAGAAACACGTCAGTGTTGGGGCCTGTGCCCCAATGTCCTAAAAATGTATTCAAGGCAATTACCAGAACCCTAGCACTGAAACACACAAAGCAAATGCTCATTATTAAGACCAGTCTACACATCATAGCTTTAAATTGTTTGCTCATACTTTGCTGATACCCTGCCACACTTTGAATACGGTTCATTAAGCTCATTCCAAATGTAGTAGCCATAAATGCCAACATCATCTGTGTTACAATAATGCACACCATGAATATCTTGTAAAAAGTATTTTCCTGAAACTTGGACCCTTCTTGAATATTTTCCACGAGTGTCACAATTGTCACCAACATACCGACAAACACAATAACATTGACAAGTACCATTAAAAATTTCCAAAAACAACGCTCCCGCAGTTGCCTGATCCTGTCATCGCCGCTGCTATCAACAGGTTTCGCCACATTGTGCCATTCATTTATAACGATGGTAAACGCCGTGAAAAAAGTTACAAACGTGAACATATGAAATGGATACAAGTTTATCCAATAGTCTTTGCTTGGCTTGAATAGTCTCATATTTCTGCTTTTTGGTGCATCATAAGGGTGCTTTTCAGGGGCCTCATAATCCACACTATCTCCAAGGGTATTTCCGCTGTCCCGCGTCGACGCGCGCAGGTAACTTTCTAGGTGTGTTTTGTTCGTGTGTATATGTATGTCCACGTCAGAAGTTGTAACCCACGCAAAATACTGGGGCAGTTCTAGACCGAAAGACAAAACCATTAGCACATGAAACAATAAACGTAACCTCGTACCCGAGGATACAACATCCTTTGGACGTAAAAGGGGCTGTTCCGAGCGTTTGTAGTACAACTTGTACAACGACATACCCTGCACATATAGACGGTAAATGGCCACGTTGGTCAAAAAGAAGAAGCCTATCAAACCGATCCAAGCTGCCAGCTTATCGTCAGAAGTGTGAGACTCTGGCGGGGGTGTCATCGTAATGCTTATTTCTTGCGTCGGGGCGGCAAGGGCGTCGAGTATTTACTCGTGGCTCAACCACTTGTCCTTGCAAACAGCGTAAGAGTACAGATCGCCGTTGGCATCCTACTACTAGTATCATCTCTATCTAAATCTTCTGCTGCAGCACACGACGACGACGACCGTTCCTTTTTTTATTCATTATTATTATTATTATTTTATTTTTTTTATTTTTTATTTTTTTTTTTTGTTTTTAGTTGTTGGGTGGGGTTGTGGTGAATGAAGAGGACTATCGATGCACAGATATACTAATGAGTACTACCAGCAGAACATCGTTGGATGCAGACACGAAATCATCTTCTGATAAGAAGAAGTAAACATAATAATAAATATAATAATAATTGAAATACTAGCTAATGCTCATTTCAGCCCAACCTTTTCAACTACAGATCGTGATTGGAACCCTACAATGTAACTTCACTTACACTTTAAAACTACTCAAACCTTCTCATGTGTCACGGACAAAGTTTACCGCTTGCGCCCATGGAACTATCCCAAACCTATGTCTTTGGGGGAAAAGAAAATCATATAGGCGCGAACATGAAGGTATGCTTGCTTTGGGCGACGAGACGCCAAGTCGTGTCAGCATTTTGCACTTGTCACTCACCCTAGTGTCTGTGTCTCCGGGCTTCGCATTTGAGCAAACTTGTTTTAATCGTGAGGCTGCAAATGAGTCAAGATTCGATATCATCTGCAACACACTCTTTCTGCCATCTGGGCAAGGAATACCGATGGCATTCCTCAAAAACGGTTCAACTTTGTAGTCAAGTAAGTTTAAAGCGCCCAACTTGCCATCGTGCCAAGCCGTGGGTATATGAAAAGGCCCTTTGTGTTTGTTCCCCAGTAAAGAGTTGTAGCCAGCATACACCAGCATTGACACTGTTTTCGGCACCCCAGCTGGCAAGGCTTGCAACGTCAATAGTTCCTCTAAACAAGTTATTTGATTGGTCCTTGTTGTTCTTTTGATCTATCAAGAAGCCCAGCATATTGAACAAATCTGGCGCCACCTCTATGTCATCCTCTAGAAATAAAACTTCTGGAGGCGCAACGCCACCATTGTTTAAAATATAGTTGTCTTCGCCCTTTGAAAATACAATAAGGTCCCTTTCCTTCAACAAAGTTACAGTTTTCTAGTAAACCGTCTGCATCACAAGATCTACATCCAAGTTGGTTCTTTACACGCTGTCGCACATGTTGATCCAAGTCTGGGGAAAGGTTACATGGGGTGCAAGGTTCTTCCTTTGTGCATTCTGGGCCCGATGAGAGGTCGCAATCTCTATACCTTCCATAGCCCTCATTTTTCTTTCCCCCTTTTGATGAGGCCAGGCAGTCATAACGATAGAAACCCGGCTTTTTGAATTTCATTACAGGTATTTTGCTAGACGCTAATAACAGGAACAGAGTTGCTATAGCGCATATTAAAAATGCAACCAGTTTTCCAACGAATCGTCGTGTTGAAACAGTACGTTTTCCGTAAACTTTTGGAATACATAAAAAGCTGATAAAAACGGCCACAAGCGCCAAAAATACTGGCGCTTCCATCACAGTCATCCCTAAACTGTAATAGGCCCGAATTACATTTTCAAATTCCGTTACAAGTGGAATTTGACTCATTGAATTCACAAAGTAGGGGAATGGTTACTGGGGCTGCCGGTGTCTTCTTGATTATCCAGTCTTGGGGTACTGCGGCACTTAATCCTGGAGATATACACGGCGGACAAGTATACCTTGCTCACGGGTCTGGGACAACGTCCGCGGAGTTGAATGCCTTTGTCATGTGGTTATTCTTTGGCATCGTCTCCCTGACGATTCCACCACTTTTTATTTATTATTTTTATTATTTTTTATTTTATTATTATTATTATTATAAAAAAACATTTTTTGTTTGTCGTCTGTTATTTTATTATTAATTTATTATTGTGTTTTATTTTATTATTTTTATTAATTTATTTCATCAAAATTTATTATTATTATTAATTAAAATTAAAAAAAAAAAATAGCCTAATTTGAACTAATTACTAATATTATTAATAAAAATTTCAAGATGACGAAAGATGAAATTAAAATGTAAATGGATTTAGATTATTTATCATTGTACGTAGAGGTACACATCATCACATATTATTCAAAAAAAAATTCAATTCTTCCATCATCCAGCAGGTCATCATAATATAGGAGATTAAATACATATTATACTTTAACACTACCTGATGCTTGAACTCTATTCAATTCACTCTCCTTCTTCTTCTTCTTGTTTTTCGATTTGGGCTGTTTACTTTTTGTATCGCTCAAACCTTCGAAAAATAAGAAGAAGAAATTTAGATTGAAGAAGTTAAAGTCCTACCCGCAGCAGCTCATCATAGTAACTAACTACACACCTCTTTCTATCTCTTTCTTCTTTCCTAACTTGTAATAATTATCTTATTTTACCACGTACTACTAGGAGCTACTACCACCACACTAATAATGAGTTGTTGATGATGTCGCGTTGATCACCTTTTTTTTAATATTACTGTATATATTATTAATTAATTACGACTTACTACTATTATTGTTGTATTGTTGGGGGGAGAGGAAGAAGAAGCGAATACACCTGCCTTTAGAAAGCGGCATGTGGCATGTTGGCATGTTCATCTGGACAACAGCCTAGCCTTGCTCGGTCAGTGACGAATTACGCCACGTTTTAGAAAAGTTGAAGTCAAAGATGATGACTAAAGTGAATCCAACAGCAACGACAAAACCCAATCAAGATTTGGAGACAGAAAATGATGTTATTTATGTGAGGAAATTCTTTTTCGATGTCATCGCATACATTAATGTAAGGAATTTTCTTTTTAGGCTTTTTATGCTTGGTCTTGTTTATTATGTAGGAATTGGAATAAAAAGCTTTCTACCAAAGTGGGCGTTGAAAATGCATATCTGCGGGATGTATGAATCTCGAGCTTTAGCTAACCTATCTGTAAATGCTGAGGATGAT
>LT658682.1:0-17029 GCA_900128575.1 Stramenopiles sp. TOSAG41-1
CCGCAACGTCATCCGCGGCTTTGCCGGCGTCCGCAACGTCATCCGCGGCTTTGCCAGCGTCCGCAACGTCATCCGCTGCTTTGCCAGCGTCCGCAACGTCATCCACCACTTTGCCAGCGTCCGCAACGTCATCCACCACTTTGCTAGCGTCCGCAACGTCATCCACCCAAGCCTTCTCTTTCGTATCTAAAAATAATTTCTTATTGTAATATCTGTTGGCATCATTTGCCTGCCCCAATGTGTCATAGACATCATTTGCCTGCCCCACTACGTCCATTGGGTCAAGTTTCTTGCTAATGTGAGAAGAATACTGCTTCCACTCCGGGTCTGAGGTCTTAAGTTGCCTATTATACATCTTCCTATAATGTTCCTCATACTTTTTCATATAATGATCATGTCTTTTCTTATATCTTCTATACTTTTTTCTCCATTCACTTTTATCCAATGCTTTTCTTTTTTGCATTTTCTTACGCTCAACATATTCATGCCAAGCGTCTTTTTCTCTTACTTTTAACGCACGCCCTTTCTTAGCCTCTGCAACGTCATCCGCTGCTTTGCCAGCGTCCGCAACGTCATCCCCCACTTTAGCAGTTCCTTCAGGCAGCACATCGCCCGCTTTCGATTTAAATTTGAGTTTCTTAAACCGTAAACCCTCTTTGCATCTCTTCGCCGCATTTCCCAACGTTCTCATGTCGGCCTTAAATTCAGTATGAAATCTCATTCCAAAACGTTTAAAAAATGGCTTGGCTTTGTTCACGTCGATTTCAAGCACTTTATTCAAACCGCTCAACACAATAATTTCGGTGATGGCGCCTACCATACCAAACGAATCTTCAATCATTTTCTTTTTGCATGTACCATGACATTTCTTAGCGATCATTTTCTTCGTACCTTGATATAATGAAACAACTTTATCTTTCATGTACGTGAATGAAAAGTACAATCCCATTATCATACCAACGTATTTCACAATAAGCGGAAGCACTATGAAACCAGCAGCCATAAATGCGATGTTCATAATCAACATGACAGCAATCATACCAACCATGACGACAAGCATTTTTGTGGCTGGGCATTGCCACATATATTTCAACCCCTCTTTCAGCAACTCTACCAGCGACACTATGAACCCCTTTACCGCATGTATGATAGCTTTGCGACCCTCCGACGTCCATACCTTTTTGTGGACTTTTTTCATATGCGACCACATATGTTTCAACTTATGTATCACATGCTTTAATTTTTGGTGGACATTTCCGCCATGACATTTCGGATCTTCAAACGCATCTCGAATTTCAGACGCCATGCCAGATAAAAAGCCATCTACAAAACCAAACAAAGCTGCTCCGATAGCACCTTTTACGGTCAGTGCTTTATCTATTTCTTTGGTATGCGCAAGGGCTTTGCTTGTATCTAGATTTTTTAGTTGCTGCTTTGCAATGGTACCTTTCGCAACACATTCGCACTCATTGATTCCATCCGTATCGCATATGCATTCTCCTCTGCACGGGTCGTCTTTATCTGGACGACAGTCGGAGTGTTTACCGCAAGTGGACCAACCCGTTCGTTCACAGCTGCCGAGTGACGACGACGTTTTCGTAGACGTCTTTTCTAAGCCTTCCATAGCTTTGCCAAAGAGACCCATTGACGAAGAGCTCATCGCTTTTTCCAACAATACCGACACATCCTCACGGTGTTGCTTTAGNTCGCTTGGTGANAATACTTTGTTCTCTGGTATCTCCTTTAAACTCTTTAGATCCTCGAGGATCGGGCTATNCTCAAANGAGAAACCTTCTTTCAAGCTCTTGTGCATCTCTATCATTTCCATCGTGCCATAGGCTTCCGCAGACATACCATGCATATCTTCTACNTCTAGAAAGCTATCNACGTCTACGTTTTCCATCATTTGAACCATGTTGNTCAACGAGCTGGATAGTTCTGCACCTTTCNGCAGTCCNATCGTTTGGCGTATGTTACTGGCCACCGTGATCCCTTCGTGAGATACCAAAAGGGCAAGGTAGAAGAATGCTAAACGAATAATAGAGGATTGCTTCATGATTGCAAATCCTACTGTGTCAATCGTAAATGTGGTTCAACTCAATGATGTGTCGTCCCCGATTCAGGTTTAGAATGCGTAAGTGCTTTGCTTGATCAAGGCAGCTGTTCCTTGAGCGCGACGTGTGAATATGGGTGTGACTGGTGAATGGTGGTACACTATTAGCCGTCTACAATACAAGGTGGAAAAAGTCTACTGGTAGCGCTGTGTTACAATAATGAGCAGTCCCTCTCCCCCCCCTCCCAATTCAGTTTTTTCTACCACTTTCCTTCCTCCTCCTTGTGGCTTCTTCTCTTTCCCAATCCCCTTAAACATAATGCATTCTTACGGGATTTTTTGAGCACGACCGTTTACTTTTTCATAGGCTTGTTGGACTGTTGATGCCTATCTATTAATCCACATTTTAAGGGGTCCAGATATTTTCCTGCTCATACGTAACAGGCGAATACGATTCGCCATTCCCCTTTCCCTGGCAAGTATAAAAGTTTGTAGTAGTTAATAGGGACTGTTTCAACAACAGCGTGGTCATTGATGCTTTTTGTTAAATGGTTATAATGGACGACTAATAATAACCTATAACCTATAACAACAATAGAATTAAACAATTTTTTAAAAGCATTAAATGCTATTACTGTATTATTATCATTATTAGGACTTTTACAAAACAACAACAATTTGATAGGGGTTGATGTTGTACAACTATGTCTCCTGAGTACGAGCGGGCATAGTAATTTCTAATTCGTGTAAGAAGATGATGATAGCCCTAATCTACCTTAACCTCGCATTAACAATTTAAAACAACACAACATTTATAAAAAAATACATTCTTCCTTCTTTATATTGCTTAAGGGTAATGGAATGAACACTTGCTCTTTCAATAATAATAGTATACAATAAACCAATACTTTAAAATTATTGTTATGATGGAATATGATAAAAAAATGTAAAGTAAAAGTAGCTGTAATAGATAGATTAAGAAACCACTACAGTAAATGAAGTAAAGAGTAGCTAAGAATGAAATTTGTGATTTTATTTTTTTATTAGTTAATTCAGTAGTAGTATGTTGTTGTTGTGGGATGATGATGTGATGATGATTGATGGATGAAATGAATGTGAGATTGTGATGATTATTATTTATTCCTCCGTATTAGCTCTAGTTCAATTATTATTAGTATATTAGTATTTATTATTATTATATTATTATTTATTATTTCAAATTATTATTATATTATTATTATATAATATATTATTATTATATTATTATATTATATTTTTTTTTATTTATATTATTATATTATTATTATTATAAATTATTATTTATTATTATTATTATTATTTTAAAATAATATTATTATATTATTTTTTGTTGTGTCGTGTGTAGTGTAGGTCAGATTGCGGACGAAGCAGTGAAGAAAATGCTCTCATGAAAAGGATTTTTGACATAACCGGTGCGGTGAAGCATGGAAATGAGCCATGCTTCCAAAACTAAGGAGGACGCACTATCCAGCCATGGATCGAGCATCGTGGAACAACGAAGCGAATTAGAAATAGAGTACGATCGCTGGAAGGCAACTGCGGTCTCTCTATTACAGGGGATGAACGAGTCCTCAACTAGCTTCGGTTCTGCCCCAGGCCAGTACAATGCTGATGGATATTTGGATGAAAAGGGGCGTATCGGTCACATGGCATCCATTCAGTCGGATGTTCTTGGATTGCAGCACTTAATGGAGCAGCGTCCAACAAATGTAAAACGACAAGGTCAGCTGTGCCATAAGCATCGACGGACTTTGAGACACAAAGTTACAAAGGTGTCCCTGAAAGGTTCAAGTCAACAAAAGTATGACATAAGCAATAGCTATGGTATAAAATATACTAGGAACGACTATGCACGCCAAATTGTTTTCGGTCGCTTGCCACGTGAATCGTGTACAATAAAGAGCTGCAAAGAACGCAAATGTTGTTCGAGATGGACAGTTAATGCTGGTATCGGTGGCGAACCTGGGCAATTTAGTGTTTTTGACATAACCATACTATTTATCATTGTTGCAAATACGTTATTTTTGTTTTTGGAAAGCCAAGACATTTATCATGGAAGATTGGAACCAAATTCGGCGCAATCCCAGCTTTATGGCATATTCCACACCGTTTTTTTAGTGATCTTTACGCTCGAGGCAATACTTAAGATGGCGGCGCTTGGAGAAAAGGAAAACTTCTTCTGCCGACTAGGTATCGAAGCTTATTTTCAATCTAGGTGGAATGTATTTGATTTTGTAATTTTGTTTTTTGGTTGGATTGGGAGCTTGTTTGTCTTTACTTATGGGAGGACGACGACTACGTTGCGGGTTTTTCGGCTATTCAGGGCCATCCGAGCGTTTCGTTTGTTTTCAGCAATTAAAATCATTATTGATGCGGTCGTTTATGGAACTCGCTACGTGTTTTTCATGGTGTTCTTGTTCTATTGCAGCGTATATTTGTTCTCGCTTGCTGGGCAATCAATTTTTCACAATGCGATGCGCTCAGTATGCATGCGGCCTGAAACGATCGACAATGTTACACGCCTAGTGCCAGTCCAGCTCGACCCACCTTATCGATGCATTGCAGACTGTGCAACTGTATTTGAAGCATACCAAAAATGCCCACCAAGCGAGTTGAGAGTCCTTGGGGGGGTACAATGCAGTACGTACGACCCGGACTGGGTTTGCGGGATAGGGTTGCAAGGTGCCAAATACAATTATAATAACTTCGACAATGTTTGGGAAGCTTTCAAAACTGCATCGACTTTTATGTTCCAGCGCACGTGGCAAAAAGAGTATAGAGATTTGGTCCAATCCAGGTCTGCCCTGTTGGCGTTTACCTACTATTTTTTCTTAATTATGGTTCGTATCCTGACCGATCTGTTTATCACATCCATTTTGTGTGTTGTGCTGACAAACGTCAGAGATGCCCACTTTAAAAAAGCTGGAATTGTCACAACACACTACAAGAAAATGAAACGCCAAGCGACCTCTCGGCGGTTACAGTCAGCCAAAGGTGTGTCAAAGAGGCTAAAGGGAGAAATACCAGCGACTATGAAGACAATCGCAGACTCCAAGGATGACTATGAGAACGACCAGTTGCTTGACGATTATGATAAGGCTAAAGGCAGTTTTGCTCTTCCGCGACTCCCTTGGCGAACTTATATACGCGAAAAGATTGTATTGACTCGCAGTTTTGAATATTTTATTTACTTTGTAATTGTCTTGAACGCCATAACTATGGCGGTACTATCAAATGATACGAGTGCTCGGACAACTGCATTTGCCTTCAGGGTGACTTTTTCATTAGTTTACCTTGGAGAAGTTTTGTTGAAAGTCGCTGCATTTACGTTTTTTGGTTACTTTCAGATCAACCGATTCAATTGGTTAGACTTTTTTGTTGCTATTAGTGGATTGGTCTACATAGTACTGGGAGTAGCCGACAGCACTTCGCAGCAAAATAATTTGTTCGCTTTCTTTCAAACATTTCGTCTCATAAGAATTTTGCGCATAGTCCGACTTATTAAAGCTTTTCCATCGATTTGGGATACGTCGCAAGTCATTTTGAACAGTTACTACATGATATTGCTGCTGGCAATATTTATTGTGATGACGAATTTTGTATTTGCAATTTTTATGACCGCAATAGCGGGAGAAACAATGAGCAAAGATAACTTATGCTCGGAGGGTAATGGTGTATACGGATTTCGCAGTCTATATCATTCGCTGCTTACCCTCTTTGTTTCATTTGTGGCCAGTGGATGGGAAAAATTGCGGTTTTTATGCCGAAATGAAGCTTTTGTAACAGGGACTATGCTTGTGTATGTTGCAGTTATATCGAATGTATTGTCGAGAATTGCAATTGCGGTTGTTGTGTCTAATTTCGAGGCAAGTGACCATGAGCGAAAGGAATTCAACAAGGATCGTTTCAAAGCTGTTGCAGAAGTTCAATTTTTGGAACGAAGGCTAGCTCGATGCACAACTACAGTTCGTTTGAGCTATTTGCATGCCCATGCAACCACCAAATCACCGTCAAAACGTCATGGCAATAGTGCCACGAAACGTGTAAAACTGCCAACAATTCCTTCGCAGCGGCAGATTAGGTCTACTAGATCGCATAGTGTAGGGGACTTTGATTCTGTCTTAGGTAAAAGCCTATCCACAGGCCCCACTGGGTCGTCAACTCCAAAAGCACGTTATCGCGATAAAATTGACGATGAGTACACTGAACACCTGGACCAAGCTATTGATTTGCTGCGGACCATGAAAAGCAGAATTATTGATTTCGAAGCTACTATACCTACAGACACAATGAGGGCGTTGCGAGAAGTTATTCGGGATATCATCAAAGATTACATCTGCCCACGGATCTTGCAAAGTCATCTTGGTAGCTTCAAATTATCTAAGGGTGTTGTACGGCAAATACTGGATTTTTTGCCATTGTTAACTAACAAATTCGGAAAGTCCCAATTGAACCATTGCATGAAGCTAACTGTGCTGATGATTGACTTGATACAGTTACAGATTGTAGCCCCAAGCATTTTGAGCGCAAAAGACCTTAAAGGGAATCCTCATTTCTTAAGTGTAGTGGAAAGTCTAAAAAAGTTAGGTTTTGCCTCGCTCAGCCATGGAAAGAGAACGATATCTTCGTCGCTTTTGAAAAGCAACAATGCTTTGCTTAAAAACATCAGAGAATCTCTTCAAGATGATGGTAGTGCAAGTGAAATACCTCCTGAAAACATACAAGCTAATAATACAAGCAATTCGTCGGCTATCAAAGGTAGTAATGGCAAGAGCTGGCTGCAGACTAAAATTGGAACGCATGCAAGACGGCGTTTGATGTCTTGTGCGAAAAGAATAATCGCTCTTACAATCTTGTTACTCATCATATTGTATATGTTCGCCTTGGTTGGTTTTATGATGCTGTATAATCGTGTGGGCACATGCATTACGCATGATGACATTCAGTCAAAAGCAGAATGTCTAAAGGCGCGGTCATATAGGCCGCATAATGCAACGTATCCCACAAAGGCTAATAATAGCAGTTTTAAAGTGGCTAAATGGGAACCGAACCCTATGTTCAATTTTGATACTTTTGGGGATAGCTTAATGGTGATGTTCGACTTGCTTGCGTTGAACAATGTCGAAGTTATAATGGAAGGTGTGCATGATGCTAATTTATGGTATGTACTGTTTCCAACAATTTATATGCTTGTTGTGCCGATGTTTTTGATTCATTTGTATGCTGGTGTTATAGTTACGGAAGTTTCAAGAGCATTTGGAACATTTTTGTTGACTGGTGAGCAACGGATGTGGCTTAATAAGCAGAGAGAAATCAACGGCATATCACCAATAGTGACATTTGCTGCACCTCCCAATAATAATCGCATACGACTATTTTTTTATGATCTAATTATGGAGTCAAGCAATAGCGGTTTCAAACCCTGGGTTGTTTATTTGGTCAATTTGATAATATTAGCACATAACATTGTCAGTATGTTCTTGATTAATATAACTGGATTTGAATATGAAAATTCCCAACTTAAAGCAATAGACATAGTAGTCTTTAGCATATACTCACTTGAGCTTGTAATCAAATTTGCAGCAATTGGGAAAAGTAATTTCCGATCAGTTTCTTTTTGTGTTAGTCTGTTTTTGCTATCGATCACAACGCTTGTGTACATTGTACAGACAGCCGTCATTGGCACTATAACAACATTTGCAACAGTTTTCTTGCGGTTTCGAATTGTCACTCTGTTGAGAGACCTAACATACAAGGTGCGCTCACTACAGGTAGTCAATCGTACTTTTTGGCTTTCCTTACCTGGAATTTTGAATGTTTTTATAATCCCATATGGTATTCTTACATTAGTTTTTTGGGCTGTTGGCGTTCAACTATTGTCAAGCAAGCTGGGATACTTCGACATTATTGTTTTGTTATTTCGAATTTTTAGTGGAGGTGACTTCTCTCATGACATAAGAGTAGATTATGGTTGTGGTGCTGCCAGTGTTATCTACATCATCTTGTATTTTTTCATGGCTCGGTGCATCTTGTTAAATGCATTTTTTGCTGTTGTTTTAGACAACTTTAAGACTGTGTATACAGAAAGCCAAAGTTTGCTTCCCTTAGCAGGCTGGGAAGTGTATTTCTTCCGATCTACATGGCTCCGCTTCGATCCTGACGGACGTGGGAAAATCCCAGCTTTTCGATTAAAGGATTTTATTACCGCTTTTGCTGAAGAAGTGCATAAAAAAAAGAATGGGGAATTGATATCTCGCAAAATCCAATTGCTGCATAACTTGGAAGACAATATTCCATTTGACCAACATGTCACAAATTTTAGCGACGTAGATTTAGTTAGAACAGATGAGCGATGGAAGCGCTCATTTGTTCAGCAAGTAATTGATGGTGTTGCAACAATGGAGCCAGAAATAAGTTTTTCAAAAACGCAACTTATCCGAAATAATTTAGCGTCAAAACTAAATTCGGAATTGCGTTATGCGCCTGAAAATAACGTATTGTATCGACAGTCAGTATCGGAGTTCAACGAGATTTCGAATCGTGCTGTGTCTCATCAAAAAATACTGCCCGGGACTACTGGTTCAGGGAATAAAAAAGACATAAAAGCTGTTTCTTTCCATGCTGTGTTGAGAGAACTGATGCAAAATCGCTTGGCGCAACATTTTATAAACCTAAGGGAAGATTTGCGAATTGAAGTTTTGGCTGAAACAAGCGAACAAAGTAACGGTTGCATTGTATGCTTCACACAGGCAAAAGCAGAACGAAGCATGTACAAACCGAGAGGTTCATTTGGATACATCAAAATGTTTAAAGAATTGGTTATAAAGTGTGCAGTTCGGTACGTGCATTTAATCCGATTCAAAAACAAACTGAAGCAAAGAGTCCGTGAAAAACGTGCTGGGCAATCATTACTCAATCCAAAATCTGTTAGTGAGCCTTTCAAGTGATTCGACTTTCATTTGTAATGAAATGAAAATGAACAAGTTACAAAAAGTCGTATGTTGCTGTTCTTGGGTATGAGTACTATTATAATTAGAAGACGGCATTATTTCAATTATTACAATACTAAAAATAATAAGATATAACTAATAAAATATTATTAAATACAAGTGCATAATTTCAAATAATAATACAACATGTATTATTCAAATTACTGTTGTCTGTAGTAGGTGCTGCTAGTAATAATAGATTATAATAATTAATAGTATAATAACATCAAAATAATAATAATCCACTATTACTAACCCTGATCCTAACCCTAACATCATTCCTCCTCCGGCAGCAGCTGCTGCTCACCGTGTTAGTGTGTTTCGTCAGCGTAATCGCCAATACAAACATACAAAAAAGCTTGCGGTATTACTGTTTGACGTAGTACGCCCGTGCCCGGTACTTTGGCATTTTCGCAATTGCATCATGAGGGACAGCACTGATGATGTAGTGCATGCCACTGCACATTCATCGAATTTTAGCGCTGCGAGTAACCCTATCAATGCCCAACCCACCAGCGTCAGTCGTAGAGTATATTTTGAGCTTATCAACGAACGAGTTGCATTATTTTTCTCTGGCTTAGAATTATTCCGCTTTCGTCAAGCAAGTGACATTTGGGGTCTGCCTTCAGACGCGCCACAGAACAAGAAGGTTTTCTTTGACGTTGCTTCATCATTCTCGTTATTGGCTGCATGCGAAAGCATGTACTACTCCATGGCTTTCTTGAAGGATACTAGCGTTGATACGATGTACCAGGAAGTTTTCAACGCCTTTCAAACTTTGCTGGAGCTCTATGAAGTTGATAAGGAGAAGTATGAGGAAGCACAATATTTTTGTCAGCTTCTAGAAGATTTATGTTGCCTTCTCCAAGTTAGAACTTCCATGATCATGATATATCGTGCTCTGCAAGCGAGTGACATTGACCAGATCGATTATACGGAGTTTGCAGCAGCAGCACGGTCAATATCCAAGAGACCATTAAAGTGTAGCCATAAGTCTTTGAAACGTTTAAAAATCAATACTTCGTCTGAAATTGAAATGCTATGTCGTCTTTTCGAATCCCAGATAGCAATAAGTAATTACCAGTTCAAGGATGCAACCGTTCGGTTGCACCAATGCAAAATGCTATATAATGTATGGCAAAGTTCTGTAGAGCGTGGCGCAGCCAACTTGGGCACAATTGCTGAAAACGTCAAAAAGGCAAGTGGAGCAATGAGTAAAGATCCCACCATGGTCAATTCGAGGAGTCGCTCCAGGCCATTGAACAGCTTCCTCCGAAGTAGCAGTAGTGGTAGTAATTTAAATGGTAGACGAAATCGCTCTGGCTCTTTTAATATGTCGATGACTGGCAAATCAAATGGCTTTAGATTTTGGTCTGGGCTATCCATTGCCCAGAAGGACAGTCCGAGGGATGATAACGCTGGAAAAAAGCCTTACAGCCCTACGTATGGAACCGGGGGTAATCGTGGTGCTAGAGATAATGCTGGTGGCAATGATATCATAGATCGTGCAAACGGGGCTATGAGTCCATCCGGTACCAAGATAGCAATATTTTCAAACTCACATGGAAAGAAGGCATACAAATCAAAATTTAATTTGCCACCAGTCTTCCCGTGGCTTAACCTGTATCTGGATACATGCCTTGCTAAATCAACATTATTTTTTCATGGTATCCTAACAAAATCGCATGCGGTTGAAGACTATAATCAAAGGCTTTCTCCTTCACTGCAAAACTCCAAGTATTCAAAGTCAAATGCTCAAGCACAAATTGTACCAAACCCTAAGTCGAGTGAAACAAAGTTAACGAATCGGCAAGCTTCAGCCTCAATGCTAGGTAATACAAGGGAATGGAATGATGTGCAAGATGTTTTGTGGAAAAAAAACAATATGCCTTCAAATTTTGTGAACAACCTAGGCTCAGCTGCACCTGCAGTCATCAATGGGGACGGTGGCGTTGGAAATTCAGAAGCAAGCAATAGCAATCAAAAAAGCGAAAAATGCGTATCACCAAGAGCGCTGGACATGATGCAAAACTCCGACTCGAGCAAGCACAAGGGAGAAGGATCTGGGCGTCTCTTTCAAGTTGCAAATGAAAATAACCGCCGACTTCTACCAATGCCTCAAAATACTAATCTGACAAAGGCCACTATATTAGATTTCATTGGAATGGGTCTAAAATTGATGAAGCGGTGTGAAGATACCTTATCGTCGAAGGTACATATTTCATTGACATTAGATGTGAGTTCTTTAAAGGATGGGTATCCATTTTCTTTAACTACTGGGTATGTTTGTCCACATTATGAATTTCCAAGTCCGGTAGGACATAATGCTAACGAAGAAGGAAAGCGGGATAGCGTTCATGGTGGCACTTTGAATAAGGCGAACTCTGACTATCGAAACAAGTTACAATTAGTTGTTGAAGATGACGAAGATGATGCATTTATTTTAAGCAGTGAAAAGGAGGTCAAAATCACAAGTAATTACACGAAAATGACAGCTGACTTGGGTGTAGATGACGGTATTGATGAAGAACCCCATAGTTCTTACAAACGTAGAGCAGAGGAGCGACAGCATAGATATAGAGATTACGTTAAGCCACAAGGTTTGAAAAGCTGGCCTGTCATTTTTAGTTTGCCGACGACATTTGCAACAAGCCCGTTTAAGTCTCTTCACTGGCCAAATATTGTCAGCCTACTGATCAGTGGAAATTCCAACCTTCGCGGATATCACGAACCATTGTTTCACCATGAAAATCGAGTCGGTGCGTCTCCTACGTCATACTACATATCGAAAGTAGACGAAAATGTTTATCTCGTCGTTGTTGAAATCACCAAATCTTCAAATGCGGGGGCATCAAGAGCAATTATCGATTTTTTCAGGCAGGTTTGCCCGGTGCTGCGAATGCAGAATGTATTTAGAGAACTGAAGCCTTTAAAGTTTGATTATAAGTGAGAAGAGAGTGTGTGATACTGCAAAATTTTATTGTGTTCTGAAGGCCTAATAAAAATATAAAAATAAATTACATATATGCCTAGAGATGCAAACTATTTTGCACATTCTACTCGGCTCACGCCATTCCCCATTCAAGCAAATGCGACGTGTTGTATCATATCACTTTATTATACCTGAAACTTATTATACCTTTTAAAATCAGTTTATAAAATTAACAGAGTATATTTACAATTTTATGTCGTTCTTCGCCCGTTTTGCCACCGCCACGGCCATGATCGTTTCCAACACTCCAGGGCACACTTTATCTCCATTCGTATGCACAGTACAAAACTCCGCTGCATCCAACGTTTCTTGCCGTGCGTTTGCCATTGCAACTGACACATCTCCCGCAGAATGCAACATAGTAACATCATTGCCACTATCTCCAATGCACATTACAAGTCCGCCTTCCTCCATACCGTCATTGCATAAATGCTCTTTAAGTTTGCCAACGGCAAACCCCTTGTGAGCATCAGGGCAAGTAATTACACAGTCTGTCGGAAGATTCCGCGCAACACTTGCCGCGCCAGATTTTCCAACTGCAGCCTCTAGCAAAGGAACCAATATATCAATGTCCTCTGGAGAACCAACCACATGGATCAGCTGGGTTAGTGGGAAGCACTCTATGGTCGCTGTGGATTTGGACAGTTCAACTGGTTTGGGGTCACCATAGACCTTGTGCAAGTGCATTGAGTATTCCTTGTTTCCATGTACAGCAACAAAAAAATCGTCACAATCGTTCAGAAGTACGGCAACGCCCCTGCATGTACCTTTGCTAGTCTGTTGGTCTAACACTAAATTAATCACTTTCTTCACAATATCTTTTGGCAAGTTTAAACTATATAGTTTTTTGCCCCCTCGGCCCAAAACAACTGCCCCGTTCGAGTAAATTCCTGGTTTATGTAGAATGGATGGCATACAACTCGCTTCTGCGGCTGACTTTGGGCACCGTCCCGTCGCAAAACAAAAAATTAACCCCATCTTTTCCGCCTGTACAAGAGCTTTCATCCCGCCATCAGTTGGGCCATGATCCGGAGAGAGCCAAGTGCCATCCATATCACAGCACACTAAGGAAATTTGTGCAAGTCGCTGTCCATCGCAGAGCGAGATCGGGGTCAATTTTGTCGGGGTGCTTGACAAGGCGCTCATTTGTGTCGTCGGTGGTGACTGCGCTTGGATTCCAAAATACGTCTTCATTCAATCTTGGTTGGTCTCCGTCGCATCGATGATTTATTTGTTTTCAAAGAAGAAAAAGAAGAGTAATTAATAAGAGAGAAAGTAAAAGGGGTGAGAGAATTATTTAAAAAAAGAAAAGAAGAAATAAATAGGAGGTAGAAGAATTTTTTAAGAGGAGAGAAGAACGAAAAATAGAAAAGGAGGAAGATAATAATAAAGAAGAAAAATCAATAATATAATAATAAAAAAATAAATTTCAATAATATAAAAATAATAATAATATAAATTATACTTACCTACACTGTAATTTTTCCAATATGTTAATACGTGTGTAATGTAATAATTAATAATATACTATACCTTAAACTTATTAAGATAAGTACTATTATTTAAAATCATAAATAATAGTATTTTAGAGTTTATTATTATTATTATTAAGGTTTAAAATAACAATGAAAAGAAATCCTACTACACACTAACACCTTTTTTAATACTATATCAATCATCACATCATCCTCCATCTACATCAAATCATCATCGTCATAATAAAATCTAAATCATAATCCAGGAATATATACATAGAACACGACAAAATATAGAAATATATACACAGAACGGTAGATATTCCATAATGACGGTTTTTCATCTCGGCTGGTGTGAACCTGCTAAATTTGCATGATGAAAAAGACGCAGGAATAAATACATAAATTTGTAATTATGTAAAATAGTAGGCGAATAGCACTTACCATGGTTATAGCATTATATCTTGTTGTTCCTTCAGTATTCTAGATTTATGCTAGATTTCCCTACTAACGAGATTTCGATGTGAAATCTCAACAAACATATAAAATCTCTGAAATCCAAACGAAATTGGTTTAATAGGAAATTCGAGTATGTCTCACAGTCTACACTGATAAGCCAACAGCCCATCAAGTCACTTCAGGACACCTGGACGTTAGCAGAAACAATTTAACATTATTGTATTTTGATAATATAATAATTTTAAAATAATAATAATGTTAATAATAGTAGTAACATTATTCTAGTACCTTGCATAACATTCAGGGCTCCTGTAAAGAAGACATCATTATTATGTATTATTATTTTTATTATTGCACCCTTGTGCGCTCCAGTGCTTCCGTTATGCGCTCCAGTGCTTCCGTTAGTCCTTTCGCTTCTTTTGGTCACTTTCAATTGCTGCAAAGATGTCAAGAAAAAGATGGGATCAGGCAGAGACACAGCAGGAAAGGGATGCCTCTGCAAACAGATTACAAGGGTTGAGACGGCGCAAACTAGAAACAAGGTATAGCAAACAAAATGCAAGTTATGTTAAAGCTTTCTTCAAGTTTCTTGCTGGTACAGGGCGGTACCCAAATGTAGTTATAGATGGTGCTCGGCAGTGGCAAAATGTAACTGTTAGCCAATTTGAAGAGTTTACATGCTCGCCGAAGCTAACTAAAGAAAGCCTTAACAATACAGGAAGAGTGATGCTTAAAAGGGATAGCTATTCTAAATACAAGACTGCATTGTTTGCCGCAATGAGGGCAGAGGGTTATGAACCTCCAACGTCTCTCATAAATGGCATAAAAGCCCATCTTGACCTAATTGGTCGCGAAAACGCTGAGGATGGTGAACTTGGTAAAGTGAAGCTTGAGCAAGGCTCTCCAGCATGGGAATTAATTTTCTTTAGAACACTCTGCAAGTTCTTACTAAACCGAGGCTTGCATAAAGATATATGGGCTTTAGCAGTAGTCCTCATGACTTTCATTTTGATAAGTCGTATAAACAGAACCTTCAAAATCCGGTTATCTCATATGAAGTGGGGGCAGGACTTCTTCACCGTATTTTACCCACGGTCAAAAACCGACGTTATGGGGGTAGGCTTAGGGAGCAAGTCACCAAAGCATTTGTATGCAAATGTAGACGAACCTAGTCTAAATATTGTGTTCGTACTAGGATTATATTTGTTGACGCATGACTTAAATGGTGATAATTTATTCAGCCATGCAAAACAAATGGGAAATGAAGAAGAGGAATACGTCNAACCTGAAACAGATATTGATATGCCACCAAGTGAGGATACAAACTCTTTAATGGAATACTTACGAGGAAAAGTTTTTAAATTGGTTAAAAATGATAAAAATGAAGGAATGTATTCCAAAACAGATGGCTCGTCATATGATGTTCTTGACCCCTTTTGGGACGAGTTTTTTAAAACCCATGGGATAAATCCATTGGATATCACATCACATGGTATTAGAAAACTAGCCAAATCATATGCTAGCACTGGTGCTATGGCCAACACCAACACAGATGCTGTTGAAATAAGAATGTGCCATGCTTCACAAAAGCAAATGAAAACACATTCAGGAATGTCTGGAGTCCACGGCACTTATTCGAATTGGTTAGCAAAGCCTGATCAGTACATAGGAAGAGTGATGACATTAATTAGTATTGCAAAAATAGCATCGTTTTGTTCATCCCCTCCATACTTTGAGTCATTGAGTGTAGAAGATGCTATTCTCAAAACAGCTTTTGCAGATTTAGATACTAGCATGTATAAGGCAATGTTAACATTTTTCCTTTCATCAGTAGTGTATGCATTGAAAGAGAAACAGTTTGTGCCGCATTGCGACCATGTAATTCAAAGTGTCATACGAAAAATTCCATTGACACTTAATGTGAAAGTTTGTCGAGGTGATAAGTTTTATAGAGGATTTTCAGGCGTTAGTGGTTTCACAGAAAGTCATCGGCAACTTATGTATCGAATGATGGCAATAGAAGATAGCATTCGTGAGTTTGGTACTAAAGTGCTTGAACCGACATTGGAAAAGGTTATGGGAAAATACAACTTTTCACAACCAGGTGGAATAACAAGAGAACAATTGGCAGAAGAGCTACAAGTTTGGGCAACCAAGATTATATCTCAAGGTCAAAGTGCTACTACAACAGCTGCTGATAAATCTTTAGATGTCNCAAGTTTTCAGCTAGAAAGCTTAAAAACACAATTCTTGTGGAAAAAGGAGTACGTTCCCCAAAGAAAACTGAAAACTGGAAAAGGTTCCTATCGTTGCTTGCCATATGGTTATCAATTGGTGAATAGTGGGCTACGAACAATGCTTGAGTTGTGGGATCTTGGCACAAATTACTTAGATCCAGACTCTGCACAAGTAACTCACCAAATACGACCATTAAAACGAGTTGAACCAGATGACTTTAGTCATGAAAAGCAGCGTCGGCGTTTCTCTCGTTTAAAGAAAGTAATGCATATTTTAGAAAAGGTAGTGCCTGACAATACCACGCTTTACACGGGATACGAGAAGTATATTGTTCCATTTCTTGAAAAAGTAATCAAGTCTCAGACACGCAAAAATAAGAATGTGAAAGTACGGCGCATTCAATTCATGACATGGTATCTCTATTTGAAAGCATATAGAGGTCCGCTCGTTGTTTTGGATGTAGAAGCACTTACTGAATCAATAGCTGATGTGTAAAAACCATTTAAAAAAACCATTTTATGTGCAATTACACTCCTTTATCATCGAACCCCCATTAAACGCCACCAGGCATTGCTGCGTCGTACTGCCGAAGGACGATTTCCCGGGCAGCGTCCAGGGCAGCCTTGGCTTCCTTCCATCGCAGGTCCCCCAACTCTTGCACCGCACGCCGCCACGCCTGGCGGGCGCACTTATCCAAAGACGTGCCCAGGAATCGAACCTGGGCGGCCGCACCAGCCACGTCGGATTAAAAAAAAACCAATGTTAACATTTTGCTAGAGTGCCA
>LT658683.1:0-17026 GCA_900128575.1 Stramenopiles sp. TOSAG41-1
AGTTGGAGATTGTTCACACGAGGGCTTGATGCGGTATTCCTTGCTTCGTGCTGTTATAAGTGGTGGGATTTATGTATTATTATTATAGTACTCCATAATAATAATAATGAAATAATAAAAAAGAATTGAATTGTCGATTATGAGAATTCTGAAATTTAAATTAATTATTACTCCCTCGTCTCCTCTCTCTCTCCTCGTCTCGCTCGTATGGTGGTCTGCGAGCATAATCATACAGTGTGATCCTTCCGAATTAGAATAATCATCGACAGCAGCGACTACTACTTTTACTTCTCGTATTTGCACTATTTATAATGGGGTTCAATCAAACCCGTCTAATAGTTTCTTAATCATTCCTATCCTGTGTCGCTGCTATTCACTTTAAAGTGTTATTCTGAAATCTTTGCTTAATGCTATTCCTATGCTGTACTTGATGATTCTTCTTTTATCTTATTTTATTATTATAATAATAATTTAATATTTTTATTTTAATTTATATTATTCTCCTCTTTCTTCTTCTTCTTCTCTTTCTTCTTCTTCTTCTTATTTTTTTTTTTTTTTTTTTTTTTTATTTTTTATTTTTTTTTTTTTTTTTTTTTTTTTTATTATTTATTTTTTTTTTTTCTTCTTCTTCTTAATAAATTCCGATCGGCTTCGATGGCGATGTAGATGCACATGTTTGACGGGACAGTCTTATAGTGAAATAATACAATCTATAGTTTAGTTCGAAAAATGGTGACCATCGCCAGAACTTTCACTAACAACTACTTGTTCAACCATACGGACAAAAAACATGCTGGAAGTACGTGGCAAGTGTTACAGGAATATTCTATTGCATATCGTCCAAACGCCCGTAGGGAACCCCGTCATGCATCAGGTAAATTTTTGGTGCGTGGACAGGGTACCATTGTAGAAACCGCACGATTTATGACAGAGAATCCGCAAGAGTGTATGCTGGCGTTTTACAGTAGCAGTCTCGAAGAATATGTTTGGCTGCCATTATTTAATGAACATAACGAAGACATGCTTGAGTGTTGCACTTTTATAGAACAAACTGATCAAGGAAAAGGCTCGCAGTGGGGCGTTGAAGGAGCACTCAGAGTAGCATATCGACATCAGAACAGACGAGAACCGCGTGCAGCGGGCAGCCCTATTGATTACACGTACGACCCGTTGGTAGAAACATCCCGTTACTGGAGTAATGAAAAGAAGATGTGCATGATAGAATTTTACTCAGAAAGATATGGAAAAAGTATGTGGGTTCCGGTCTATGATACGGATGGTAGCCGTATGTTAAGATGTACAAAACATAAGTGGCAAGTACCTTGCGCTTCTTTACTGGTCTCTGGCAAAGGAAGCAAGTGGAAGGTCGCAAAATCTGGATGGTCTATAGGTTATAGGTCATATCCTAACCGTACTCCGAACATGCATTGGTCTGGCAAATATCTGACAATAGATAATAGCCCCATTACAGAGGAGCTGCGACTTTGGTCTGAAGACGAATCAAAATGCATGGTTGGGTTTCATTCTCACCACTGTGACGAGATTTGCTGGGTCCCTGTATACAGTTCAAATGGCAACCGTTTTTTAAGATGCGTTGAAGAGCATTTCAATAACCCCTTGACTCTTGAATTAGTTCGCAAAAAAGCTCGCGAAGCTGATGCCATAGAAATAGCTTTCAAACCCCAGGAAAAATTGGTATCGTTTCGTCCCGCAAGCAATGGGGATGTTAGAATCAATGTCTATTATACTACGGGCACCGTAGGAACATGCATCAACCACCCACGGCAAGGTCGAACCCAGCTTTTTCGTAGAAATGTAACAATTAAAATGCTGGTGGACATCTTATCGAACCCTCGTGTGCATACAGGTGCAGGTTACCAGCGGAAACGAAGTGCAGATGACGAGCAAAGTGCTCTACAGAATCACCTCAAGCGTCTAAAAGAGGAAGCAGAAACAATACAAATTATCTTGGAAGAGTCCAAGTTGAAAGAGAAGCGAGAAAGAGAAGAACGAGAACGAAAAGAACGAGAAGAACGGGAACGAAAAGAACGAGAAGAACGAGAAGAACGAGAACGAGAAGAACGAGAACGAAAGAGGAGAAAAAAAAAAAAAAAGAAAAGAAGATTCGATAAGTTCAATAAGGAGAAGAAAATGATGATGGATGATTCATGATGAATGAATGTTGTTGTTGTTGTTGCAGTCTGTTCTTCTGTGCTCTTACTGTCTGTGCCTCTTAATATTATTCGTGGCAATCTTAGCTACTTTTTACAAAAAATATCCTATCTGATTAGTATACTAATAAACTTCAAGTATAAACTACTCTACGCTGAGATCTTTTTTATTACAGTATTACCCGGTTTTTTTTTTATATCTATTTTAGTGAGATTGATCCTACCCGAACAGCCGCAACTGTGGATGCACCAGCTTTAAGGATCGATAAAAAAAAAAGTAGTCCAGAAACTGCACTATTTTTTTTGCCGAAACGCTTTCATTTGACAAGAATTTTAAAATCACAGCGTCGAAATGCATGCCCCATCGTTTGTTCACCTCGAAAATCTTGCACACATATCCACAGGTTTTCTTATTTGACCTCAATAGATGCACAAACTTAGAGGTGTATTTGCACATATGCAAAGAATATTCAGTAAAGTTTGTGCACTAGCTGGAGTAGAAGAACGTTTTCAATATTTGCACTTACAATATATTAAATATACGAGGTTGTGTAATATTTTATTGCCATTTATAGCATATCTTGGCTCTCGTAGTGCAACAGTCTTACTTCGAGATATAAATATTATATATTATTATATATATAATATTAAAAAATATATATATAATATTAGGATGGAATATATATTGTAGTCATCATAGACAATAATTTTGGTTTTATTTATTGTGTATTTCGACAATGGCTTTCATCTTCGGCCCCCCCCCTTGGCCTTCCCAGCAGATCGATTCCTCCTTCTTTTTGCTAACTCAAACTTATACTATTAATACAATGTTACCTATATGTAGTATATAAAAAGAGTGTTGTGATAACTGTTAATATTTGTTGTGTTTGTTCAGCATATCTTGCATATAGCAAGTTTATATTGAAAAATACAAAGAGGGTATTTTGCGCCCAAAAAAGTAGTTAGTGTGACATCAACATGGAGAAAATGAAAATATAAAATAATTAAAATGGTTTTAAAAAGGGGCTTTTACAAGGGGAATAGCACCGAGACGAGGAAGAAAATAAGGTTGGTGAAAATTGGCGAAAATTTAGCGCGGGAGTACAAAAAACGACCGAAATTTTTTATTATAGTGCCATCCGCCGCCGTCTTCCTCAACAATAGAGAATTATAATAATTAAATAATATCAAAACTCAAAAAAAGTTTTTTTTTTTGTTGATGCTAGCTAGCTATGCTTCTTGGGCGGGAGATTTCATTGCTTCAATTTACTAGCAATGCTGAATACATACATTTTGGTATTCATAGAGTGTTTAAACGTAGTATATTAGTACGCTTGTGAGGGACGAGCAATTACCAACTAAGAAAAAAACCTGTGCAGGAAAAGGGGTGAACACACCTTTTTGCTTCAAGTCTAGTGCCATCTAAGTCGAGCAATGTCGAAATCAATGTGTGACACAGAACATCAAAAGCGCCAGAAATTAGGATAAAGCCCCCCTTGGGCGACATTAGAGATGAAAAAAAAAGTGACAACTCTCGTGGTTGATCGTGAAAACAGTAAGTCTGCATCGCTATTTTTGCCTTCGTCGCCAATAAAAATTAGGAAAAAGTCTATTATAAAGGGTATTTTGAAACGGCCAAAGGAACCAAGTTCGAGTAAAGTGGCTAGTGATATCCAGAAACGTCAGCCATCACTTCGTATGTGGAAGCGTGGTCGTGCACGTAAAGGTCGCCGTCGCAGCGCACCGTTGAACTCTGTGCGTTCGGCTTCTCCTCTGCATGAAAAGCATGACTGTTCTGCCCAAATATTGTGCAAAAAACTCCTTCAGACAAATGTTTTGTTAGCTAAACGTTTGGAAAACCTAAAGATGAAACATACGAATACCTGCATCGATACTCATCGCTTACAGAGAGAACTATTATCAGTTCGCACAGAAATTTCAATGTTGAGGCAAGTTTCGAAGGGACCCAAAATCCCCCCTTGATACGAACCCGTATTTAAACAAAATCCAGGTATTGAGGCATTTTTTTGATATATACACACAGTATGATCTTATCAAAAATTATTACGGGACGTATTTTAGTTTGATATATATAAATTCAATACTTTTAAATAATCTCTTTTTAAAAAAATCTAGTCCTAACTTAAATAAAAAGATAGAGTTTAAATTCTACACACACTCCAGCAACTCCTCCTCGAGGTCTAATGCATGTGCTACGCCTGTCGTGTTTGCGGCTTCGCCGGCAGATAATTGTTGGGGTTTCTGTGGCAGCAATTTATCAGTTTTTAGGATTGTATCTACAAGCAATATGGTTCCATCCCCCATACCGCATAAGAGAAAGTCAGAAACCAAATCAAAACAAGAAATTGCACCGTGCCCTAAAATTTGATGAACTTTGAATATATCCAATGTATTTATGTAGCGTATTGTCAGAATCCCGTCTTCAGAACCACTTATCAAATATTTTGAATCTTCAGTACTTTGCATAATAGAGACGTTACTCGGAGATGTCCTTGACTTCGCGATTAGAGCACCATTTATAGAGTAGACATACATGCTATGATCTTCATTTGATAACAAAATTATGTCCCCGGCTCGTGACAGGCAAATCAAATCCGGTATGCAAAAATCTGGGTACGTCCAACGTCTGATCCGAGATCCATTAGATATATTGTGCTCGTAGACTTCGCCATCATCAGAAGCGCTAACAATAATGTCTAACATTGAAGATGCTGCAATACAGCGTATTGGCTTCTTATGTGCTGTAATAATGTGAGCTAAATTTAACCATTTAGCTGCGTCACTTCTGCCAGATGAGTCCTCTACTCCTTCCATAGTGTCAATCAAATCATTATAAGAAGTTTGTGCATCAGCACTACCAAAGACTTTCCACACGCGCACAGTACAATCCAGACTACCTGTAACAAACGTCATACCGTCTTCACAGATCTCCAAGCAACTTATCACATCCTTATGATTCATATCATCTATAGTAGACTCTAGTAACTGCCCACCTAAGGTATGAAAATTTATGGTGTTATCTGCGTTCCCTACGCTTGCTATGAGACGACCACGCTTCAATCCGTTAACTGGAATTCCAAACATACTTGACCGCGGCTTTGACCACCACTCTGAGCCATTCCATAAACAGCTCAATTCACGAGAATTAACAAGTACACGCCGTCGCTGTAAATCCAATTTAAATTGCCTGTTAACGACTTGGTCAGTTTTTCTATATTGACTTAAAACCAACTTGTGAGTGCCAACAGTATAATCTGCATAGACAGAATATATCTTATCTTCTCCATGTGCCTTTATGTACAAAACTGATGGCGGCTTCAAACTGCTGTTTGAATTCTTCGAATGTTGTTGCAGAACTTTTGTAACAAATTGGATTTCGTCAACTTTAATATTACATCCTGCAGGAAAAACAAGGAACCGAAAATTTTGTAAAGGATACCGCTGGGGGTGGGGCTTGCGTAGCAATTGGGATGGGGTCTGACCGAAATGTGCAATTTGTGATTCTGCTGCTGCGCGCTCAATAGGGTCTGTTATGGCATCCAGATCTACGGCACCCTCGTATGTTAAATAATAAAACAGATTCTTTGCTTTCTCAGCCTCTGGTCCATTCTGCTTGTAACCAAATATCAAATCTATCCACAAGTGTAAATGCTGTGATACATATTCACTTTCAAGAGCTGCTGAATTTATGCGAATAAATTCATGCGCATTTGCTGCCCATGGTGGAAGTTCTACGTCATCGACGGCTTTTCCATCTTGTCTAATTCCAAGCGGAAACTTGTCTGCATTCAGTAAAAATTCTGGCATACAAAAAAATTCTGGTATCAACTCTTTAACATCAGACATAGAGTGTAGGCAACTGTGCCAACATTCAGATATAGAAGAAAATAGTCTGTCTGGGCAATCAAATTTTCCACTTTGAAGCGCTATTGAAAGCGATGTGAATGGTTCTAGGCGCAATAAATAATGCAAAACAACACCAGCGCTTGAATAATGCGATCCGTAATGAAATTTAGGTATCCCATCTCCATCAAACATTTCGTATCTATCTACAAACTGCTTAAGGCGGTCTGCATTTAAAGCGCCTACGGGTTTGCTGAGATCACGATATGTAGCTGGATCGCGTAAATTTATGTTTTCAGATGTGT
Organism: Stramenopiles sp. TOSAG41-1; assembly: GCA_900128575.1. Lineage (NCBI taxonomy): Eukaryota > Stramenopiles sp. TOSAG41-1. The sequence continues at coordinate 6,341 of LT658683.1, forward strand.
AATCGGCAATAATCCATGGAAATATAGGATATTGTGTAATATCGTTATAACTTCTTCCAGCTATTGTATTTAAATGCATCAAATACTCAAAATTTGTCATCTCGCGTCTCCGCCAGCGTTCTGTGAGTCCACTACGTTTTAGAACTTGCCACGGTTTATAGGTAGCAAGACTCTTCCGCCTACCCAAACGAGAAACCGCTTTTCCACGCAGGGTTTGGGCTGTGGATGAATTGGCAGAACCTCCAGTCAGTGACGTTGGGATTCGAAAATCAAGAAAAGGTGGGGCAACTCTTGATATGTTACGCCATGCCATATCTTTGTCTTCAGGCTGCTCAAAGCTTAAGAAAATATTTGTCTTGTCGCTAAAAAAAAATTCCATTGCATTTGACCTCAACAAGTATCTCCGGCTAAAAACGTGCCTTAGATCACGTAACGTCCATCGCATACTTTTTCTCTCTCCAGTATTTATACTAATGTGCGATGTACTATCCTCTTTTGAATCAAAAGTGGGCGAATACTCTACAGGCGATGGATAAAAAAATAAATGCAAATTAGATATATCTAATCGACCCCGTGCAACAGATAAGGGTGTGACCCAAACTACACCTATTGCCGAAAATACAATTTCTTCACCAGATTGCAAAGAAAACATGTTTTGCTGATATTGAGTTGCATTTTGCTCAACCTCATAATTTTCATCATCTTCGCTGCAATCGTCAGCCGTATGCCTCCGCTTTCCTTGTATATGTGATTCGGACTTATTCAAAGCATCACTATCACCGTTATCATCAACTGAAGTATTCGATGTGTTGTGCTCATCCGTTTGGTAATCTTCATGAATTCCTTGAGATGGGTCTCGCTTGATTTTTATTGCACTTAAAGCAGGCGTGTTAAATGCCATATTATCTATATGATGAGAGGGAGTCAAATAGGACTGTCTTCTGTTTACGCTATTTAGCGAGAGAAGGTTTGTATCATTACTCGATTTTGCAACTGAAGGTGTGCTTGGAGGGGCTATAATATCTTTTGAAGGTATTTTTTTTGTCTCTTGTGCGTCGTTTGAATCTCTTGGGGTAGACAATTTTCGTGTTTTTTGCTTGTGCTTTACTTGCTCCATTGCTTCATAGGCTTTCCTCTCCAAATATCCATATTTACAATTTAAATGTTGATCAAAATGCGGATTGGGACAAAGTAACCTGCGGCGTCGCAAAGCATCTTCACGTTGAGATATCATCCAGTGCACCTTGGCATTTTTATCATTATTTGAGCCAAATAAAGTATGTAAATGCAGCCTGTCGCTAAGCTCTTCCCATTTCCGACCGGCATCAGCGAAATGATCATCTTCTGTTGCCGCGAGCGCAGCTCGTCGATTTACTTCTTTGTTTCCAAACGCATTATCTATTTGCCTAACCCTATCAGATAATGTTTTTGCAGCTCGTGGCTGGCTCCACTCAAACTCCCACACCATATACTGCTGCCACCGGTAGTCATGGTAACGTTTCGTCTCCAAAAAGTACGATCTTTCATCCTCCGATAATGTATATACCGCGACATCGTTCCCACTTCCAGGTGTTTCCTCAATTGGTACAATTAGCCAAGGCGCATACAACCAGTTCATGAGCTTATCAATGGCAGTATTCATAGCATCTTTCGCTGAATGGGTATTGTTTGTTGTATTGAATTTATCACTATTCGCAATATTATTTGCCTTAATCTGAGACACGGTCAACACATCTTGTTTCTGCCGTGATTGGTGCGTTTCTACCAGCTGAAGTAGGGAGTGCTTCTGTTCGCCAGTGAGATAATCCTCTAATATGTCCTCTGTCCCATTAACAATGTCTGTCAAAGCACGCAGCAAGCTATCACAGAATATTGTCGCCAACTCTACTTGGCGTAAAGTGTCCTGCGCAGGCTTCAGGTCTCCATCTGCGCTTTTCACATCGATTTCGTTGCCCTGAATCAATGCCGTGTTTCCCGCATTACTTTCGGTGCCAAAACTAAGGGCCGAAACTTTGTCTGCTATACTTAGTGATGTTGAGGATTTTTTATTATCCACGAGACCTTTTGATGATGAAAGGTTTGTCTGACTGCGATTTTCCTTCCTATCAAAAATTGTGCTACGCGTCTTAATCAGAGCAATCTTAATTTCTCGTATTAGAACGGTAGCCCATTGTTCCTCTTCCTCCAACATGTACATTCCCATGCCTGCGTTACTTTCGAAGCTACTGCTATGCTTACGCCTTTGACGCTCCCGAGTATTTTCATTTCGAGATGATCTGCCAGTTCCTAATGCTTCTAGCAAATCAGCAACTGAACTAACATCCGACAATGACTTCGTAGCTTCCCTACTACCTATGACCAAGCCTCCATCAAAAACATCAATCGAAGTGCTAGGACTTCGGACCTTGCTACTATTTATGCCCCACATTAGTGAAGAGACAAGCATCTTTATCCTTGTCGAATTCACGCGCGCGTGCTCTGAGCAAGGACTGCACTGGCGGAGTACATATATTGATAAACGTAAAAGAACAAATATCAAAGGACCTCGACTATTACAAGGATGTGACTCGTTTTTGTGATAATTGCATCGTTGCCATAGGATAGTATTAGAGTTTTCCCCACTAGCATACAAAATACTGTCATATACAGACAGAAGCTTATTTACTAGTGCATTCTTCTCGGCTTTTAAGAATGTATTATCTTCATATAATCTTGTATCAGAGCTAGGAATTTCCTCCCTATTTTGTGATTCTTTATCAATAACCACAAAATCCGACTCGCTACGTGTGCTTCTGGTGGAAATCCTTTCAGTTGGAGCAACTGGTTCCCCATCAAAAGATTGGCAACCAGATAGTATAAAATATTCGATTATAATTGAAACGCCTGTCAAATTACGCAGGATAAGTGGAAGTTGCCTCTGCTGTGTCGAGGGGCTATTTGAAGTAGGCGATGAATGCGCAGAGGGTGACGCCCAATCCAGATCTTTTTGCAAATTTGATGTAATTTCAGCCCCAAATTGCTCCAACACCCCACTTAAAATTTCGTAGTTTATGACATCACCATTTTTCGAAAACGATGACATAACAACAAATTGCTCAAGATGGTACCAGCCATTCTCTTCGTGGTTGCATGCATGAAAGAGTAGTATTTTTAGCAACTTCAAGGAAATCGGGTATATGTCCTGAAATAGAAATTCGTTGCCATTACAATCACAATCCGATTTTTCTATGGTTCTGTCGGTAGTCTCTTCTTTTTTGTTATTCTCGGACTTTGAGTAAGCATTTGAAAGCATAGGATAAAATGCCCATTGCCAATTATCCTGGGAAAGCATTTCTTTCCTATTGATTGGATTGTACATCATTAACAACAAAAAGTCTTGCAGTGCCCTGGCCTGCATACCGTTAGAGGCCGTGCTCAGTACTTTTAAGATAAGGCACCAACCTTGTGGGTTCTCAATTACTTGTTTATCATCGATTATGACCGAGGCTTCGTCAGAATTAAATGATATTGTGCGTACGCGATGTCTTCCATTATTTGCTGAAAAGCTGCAAAGCAGAAAATCTAGAAGCGAATTATAATACAAATCTTCCAAGTCCTTTGCTATACATTCGCGCGAAAAATTCTGATACAGAAGATGGTATACGCCTTTTTCATACAACAGTTCTGGCAAATTCTTGCTTGAACCTTCACTCATAATATTTCGAAAACTATACTTTTTTGACATTCCAGGGCCTCCTTTGGTCCTCGCTGATGTGGTGTAGTGGGATAGGTACGATGTTAAAACACGAAGGGCAAGGCAACGAGCTTGTGTGTCTTTATATTCTCCTATTCTTTGGGTTATAAAAACTGGGAACAGGAATTTCCTAAGTTCTTTCGTCCCAAAAACTGAATTTATCACTTGTACAACATTTACATTGCCTTCTTCATGGCGCGCGTCTAAGAAAAGTGTCAAGAACAACTTTAACCCCCCTCGAAGCGTCTCGCCTTTTCTACAATTTACTAAGAATCTCATAAGAGCTTCAACATCTTCCTTTCCAACATTGTGCGATAGTACGACTCGCAACATCCGAAATACCCCGTCTCGAAACTGCTTTCCTGGCGAAACGGCATCCCCAAACAGGTTTTCCACTTTCATAGACGATGGGGATATTCCTACACTTGGACTACCGCTGCTTGGGTAAGCATCACGACAGCTATCTAGGAATATTTGGGCTCCAACCGTACGGCTTATGGTGACAGGATTTTCATCTAAGGCTTGAATCAAAAGGACCATGATTCGCTTTTGTACAAGTTCAGATGACCGTTGCCAAATGTTGAAGTTAAAAAGAATGCGTCGCAAGACATGGCGATGCAAATTTAGATGCCCTCTGCTTCGATCTAAGTGGTGCTCCATCCCTTGGTGTACCTTTGCAAGTGCACATATTTTTGTTATCAAATTATCGCATTCGTTCAATTCTATATGAACAACTTTAGTTCTCAGTAAATATTCTAGCATAGACACCCCATTGCTACTAATAAAATCAAAAATATTATCATCATGGCCTGTCAAAAACAACACAAGCAAATCCAAGACTTCCACTAAGGAACATGAACAAAGCGCTTTAATCGGAGATGTTTTTGTCATCGCGGCTCTTTTTTTTGGTGTATTCGGGCTTGTATTGCCTCCTTGCGATACAATTTTATGGCCTATTTTGCGCGAAAAATCTGTTGTGTCGTGCAACAGCGACAAAATCATGCCCGTACCGCCCACACACTGCAAAACATCGCGTATACTATTCGTAACCCAACGGCGGGTAGAGCCGTTATTCCGCATGGCGCATGCAATGGATTGATGGCTAGAGCAAAAATTGAAACACACGTGCCGGTTGCATAGGCTTGGGTGTATGCATATTAGGCCACGCTGTATTGCATCCAAAGACATGAAGCGATGCGTATCTCTAGTGGCCAACCCATCCAAAATGTGACCGGTAGTAGATGGTCCAAAATTCTCGTTGGCAACTATTACTGGACCCAACCTGCCATTCAAATTTTCGCCAAAAACGCAGCGTGCAACACGACTTCGGGGGTGAACAAAAGGCAGGTTGCTCTGAAACAATACCTCCCCATTTAAATATACAGTAATACTAGATTTTCCCATGAATCGAGGTCGAACAGCAACAATGCCTATGGTATACCATGTTTGTGGGTCCAACAATTTATTTCCCTCCCCAATCGTCATGGTCGAGTTATTGCTGCCAATAATTTTTATACGTAGTTCTCTCCCACGAAAGTATATGCATATTCCTTCCTTGTTTCCCGCGTGTACATTAAATAGGCTCATTCGCTGTGAAGGCTGTATGTCGCCATCATCCACAAATTGTTTTACGTAGAATGACCCCCAAAAACTAAAGTCGCGTGAAAATGGCCATTTGTCAAGTCCCCTATGAACATCTATTCCAGCCCCTTCGCCAGACAAACAGAAGTAAGAGTTTTTTGACATAGGCTCCAAGGAATCTTTACAATCATTATGGGTCGCTGTGCGCAAGCATAAAGCCGCATCTTTGCCAAGCTCAGATAGTGTGTGTATAGATCGCAGCAAGCTTGTCAACGCGAGAGCTGTAATTCCCCTCCCATATATCTGACCCAGAAACTGAAAGTATACTTTACCCTCACTCGACGTTAGCTTTGTTCTAGTAGAAAATGTACAAGGTGACTCAAAAAAAGCAGCGCACGGCAAAGTCGTGGCAGCACTATAGCCATACGTATCAAAAGACAACAAAAACCTTAAAGGCCCATCTACACCTGTGCATACGAATTGCTGCATTGACTCCAGCAGGCCATATCTAGAGTCCTGACTCAAAGTTGCGAAGCGAGAAACTTGAATGTTCTGCAACAACACGTTGACAAGTTCTAGTGTCAACATTTTCTCCTCTTTTGCCGCTGCGGCTATTTTGCCAAAGAACTCGCCATCGATGTCAGGAACAACGTCGTTGCCTTCCATTGCGACGATCTTTTCCTTTGCAAAGTTGTTTTTTCTTCTGTGCAGCACTGATCTACCAACACTTACTCCGCCTCCCACACAAAGCAAGAAGATTTTTGTCGTCTAGACTATTAATTATTATTATATTTTTATTATTTATTATTATTTAATTATTTTTTTTTTTACTCCTAATAATAATTTAATCATACTACTGGTAATGAATAATTATTATTAATAATTAATTTTTTATTATTAATTATTGGCCATTATTTATTATTTTTATTATTATTAGGCCATTTTATTTTTTTGTATTATTGTGTTGTTCTTCTCCTCCTCCTATCTTCTACATCATCATCCATAACTAATCCATCGTGTCCATGATGATAAGAATTTCATTAGCTACCTGTGTTATTATTATTAGACGACTATTATTATTACGTACATAATAAGCTAGCACTATTGGCTATTTCAATTATTTTTTTTTTATTTTTTTTAATTTTTACTTGCTAGCTGGTACTAAATATTACTTTTGTATTGCCAATGCCGACGAGGTAGATAGATGGATCAGGAGTGTGAAAAGAAAAATGTAAATAAATATTAGAGCTACTCCTCGTAGTTGCTAAGAAGAGGCGGCTATTACATTCCTTTCTTTCTTCACTTCTTCTTGCTCTGCTGTAAAGGAGGATGCATCTCATTCTATTTCAGGCTTGCTATATTAGGTCTCGCGTGATGAGCTGCTGAGATAATTTACTTCATATTTGCTATGTTGTTTTAGATTGCCATCGATTACATTCCTTTATTTCTTCCTCGACTCCGTTCTTTTGCTTTCACTTCTTCTTGCTCTGCTGTAAAGGAGGATGCATCTCATTCTATTTCAGGCTTGCTATTAGGTCTCGCGTGATGAGCTGCTGAGATAATTTACTTCATATTGCTATGTTGATAATTGCCATCTGCCGTGTCGCATATTGTCATTACCAAAATATTGATTTTTGAAGTGCGCAATGTTTGCATTAAAATAATAAATATCCGCACAACATAGTAATATCCGTCGCCGTAATCTTCTTGGCCGATCTAAGATCTTGGTGGCGGAGCACTTCCTTTCGGATAGGGTTTTCTGCGTACACTTCCATAGTGCTTTTGGAGCCTTGGATTCTCAGACAATAGGTATTTTGGACGTTGTTCATATACTATATTTTATGCTAAAAACGCTCTGGATGGTATGAATCATACCAGCGAGTTTGATCAAAGAAAAAAAAAGAGAAAATAAATAGCACGAAGTGCATAATGCATTAACCATTTATTATTATCCCATATGATATATGATCCAATATGTATGCGTTCATGTTCTTGGCTACACTCTCATCATACTTGCTTTCCCTCCTCTACCTATCTGAAAGTACTACATATGTGACAAATTGTTCTTGCCATTATTAGTAGTTCCAGAACAACAACAATCTAGCCAATAATTGAAATAAATAGCACTAATAATAATGATAATAAGTTCACACTCTCATTAAAAACAGCACAAAATTCCTATAAGTTTAGCATCCAACATAGCTCTAATAATATATTATCATTTTTTTCCTTTCATTACCGTATTCTTTTTTTTTTTTTTTTTCTTTATCTTCTTCTTCCTTTCTTTTTTTTTACTATTTTATTTATTATTATTATTACGGATTATGGTACTCAGGGTACCTGAGCATATATAACCATACGCCACCAGGGGTGCAGCATATTATATATACTCAGGAATTTAATGCTGAAAACGATCGCACCAAAAAATCAAAAAAAAAATGTGACGTGCGTATATTTTTAAACTATAGGGTACTAGAAATTCCAGTTTTGACATTTTGGGAATTTGTAGAAGAGCTCCACCCAGTTGTCCTAGGAAAGTAGATGTTAAATACAGTAAACTATTATNTGTACTATAAATGCGAGTCACGGCATTACTCTGCTGCTGAAAAAAAAGCATTCCTTTGTTTCAAACATTGGATTTTACTATCAGAAAAAAAAGTTTAAGGTTTTTTTTGGTGCGATCGTTTTCAGCATGAAATTGTAGGGTAGGATTATGGATCTAGAGCAACACAGCCTTGTTATCCACTCATTCGTTGGAATGATAAAATAGCGTAAAAGTAGACACATTCTGTGACTCTCTGTTAGTCAGAAATCACTTTAGTGCCTGTATACATCTTCAAGGACCTGAACATCGAAGACCCCCGTAGATATGGTATGATCAGAAATGAAGATGAAAAAAAGCTGTTGGGAGTTAATACTATGGCCATAATAATTTAAAAGCGGGCGGCAGGTCCAGAAAATTCTGTAAAAATTGGGGAATGAAACGCAAATCTCCAAGACGATTTGTTGGTAAAATTAAGGAGTTAAAATAGAATGTGGAAAACAGTGCTATTCCTATTGCATAGCAGAAGAGAGGCGCATTAATATACAAATATCATTGTGCGGATATAAGAATTGCACAATTACGCTAATCAATTTTGTCAATTTTGTTATACTCTGTAATAAACAAGAGTAATCCATTGTATATAGTAATATTTTAACATTTCAATCTACACTAAAATATACTTATTTCTAATATATAATATATTCTATATCATCCTTATTTTCTTATTTTCTTATTAATTACAAACTATTTTCCTTATTTTCACTTCCACTAACTTCAAAAAAACAGGGAACTTACAAACTTGAAGTTTATATAGCTATGATGCTTATATACTTTTACAGAATCTGGTTCTTCTAGGACTCTTTGTGCTCTAGTATAGACCTTGGCAACATATAACACAGTGGAGTAATACAGAAAATACTTGCTGTATATGTAAAAAGGCTCCAGACGTCTTCACTCCGAAGAGAGCTTTTTGCTTTCTGAGTTTAAACGAATACCGTCTAATACAGTGGCAGCAGCGATGGACCCCAGCAATTTTTCTGTGCCGTGTCACTACGGACTTCATATGCCCGTCGTGCTTGCCAACAACGCACTGCCAGTGAGCGCGATTGTTGTCAATGCTGTAGGTGACAGTGGTAGCTGCTCGAACGCCAGTGAGTCCTTGGAAATGCAGCCCCGAGGCGAAATCAAAACCCCACAGTTATGGGGCAGTGTAACGCCTGCAAATCAAAGTATGTAGCTTTCAACTCCTTCCCTTTCCGCTGTATGTTGTTATCCATGGGCATCCCCTTGCTAACAACTCTCGCTCACTTTCAGTTTGTGTAGAGGAAGCTTTTCCGCATGCTGGTACAAGTACTTTTACTCGAATGATCACCCCCCACACCGGTAATTTTCTGAACCCCGCTTCGATTGGTACAAATCTAGCGCTTCGTGTTCGTCTTCGTGTTGGTATGCTTCAAATGGATCAAAAAGGGGAGTTTCAGGAGGACGCGACGAAGAACAACGTGCAGACTCTAAGATCTTGTTACAGTGATGTACCAACACTGTTGCAGATGAAAGAAGATTGTTGTCCGAAGGTAGAAGGTAGTTGTTGTGTTGCAAAGGAAGAAGTTAGTCGTTGCAATTCCGGGTTGAAACGTAAGGCAGAGGATTCGTGTGAAGCAGCTAATAATATTGCAAAGGTACAATGTGAGCGAAAGCATCGAAAAAAAACTAGTGATTTGATCGATCAAATAAAGGCTTTTGTAATGCCATTTGTGAAAGAAAAAGCAATGGGGCCTCGAGTGACACTAATCGAAGTGTTGAAAAGTGCGATCATGCATATACATTTCCATGAAGATCAATCGTCGTCACAAAAACCCATATGCAGACTTTGTTGTGAGAATCTGAGCTTGCATACGGCTTCCGAGCTTCATTCTTTATTTCCCAATTCGAAGGAATTTTCGCGGGTGCAGAGAATCAGGCGGATGAAGAATTATCGTGAGCAGCGTCGCAGATCTGTTCAGAAAATGTTACTTGCAAAACTAGAAAACGTATGCGTACCATTGCCCCTGCGGCGGCGCATCAAAAGGCATCGCGTACTGGAATATGTATTGAGCAAGCTCAAGTCATTGCCTTGTGAAAATTGCACGGCAAAGTGTGGGTTTCGAAATGTGGAGAACGAAACCAAAGTGCCTTTATTGGAATACCCATCGCTAGACTCACTTGGGGGAGAGGAGGGAATGACTAGAGCTAGACTTAAGAGATAGAAAAGTATCTTTCATTTTCAATAAGAGGACCTCTTACTTTATTTGTTGTGCATTCTTTCATTTAACCCGTCTTTTCTTTTGCTTAGAAATATCGGAATTATCTTTCCGCTTGGAGGCCACTTTAGGATCTTTGCTCTTCCTCTTGGATGTTGCCTTCGAACGTCCTTTCACAGAAGCACTATATAGTAGGGCTTCTACGCCCCGAACAAAATTTTCCTGTTTTCCTTTTCCAGGGTCCTTTCCATTGTAATCATACTCAACTTCGTAGCATGGCACGCAGTCTTCCAAGTTCTCTAAGCCTTGTTCGGAATATTTTGTAACAGACATATCAATAACATGCTTTGAAATGTCATCTTTTAAGACAAAGGTGGTACGCTGTTTTCTACGAAAATTCAATGGTTGAAAATCTGCATTTCTGTGAAGGGTCACTTTCTCATACTTGGACAGTGTTTCAATATTGTTGATGTGAACCTTTCCAGTATATGCACCATAGGGTGCTGGAAAATAATCACAAGTTGGCAGATTGTGAAATGCACCAGCAAGGGAAATCAATCTGTAATATCCATGTTGGTACTCCTTAA
>LT658684.1:0-17019 GCA_900128575.1 Stramenopiles sp. TOSAG41-1
TATGATGTCAAAACAAAAGCAAAGATACATGAAGTTCGTAACGATGGTTCCGTATAACGATGGTTCCGTATGCAGTGTAGCATTCTCAGATGATGGCTCGATGCTTGCAACTGGGGATGGTGCAAACAAAACAACCATATATTATGTCAAGACAAAAACAAAGATACATGAATTTCATCATGATGGTTCGGTATCAAGTGTAGCAGTAAGAAATGTAGCATTTTCAAACGATGACTCGATGCTTGCAACTGGGGATGGTGCAAACAAAACAACACTTCGTAATGTCAAAACAAAAGAAGTACATGCCTCAACCACTTCGGCAAGGTCCTCGACGGTGGTGGAGAATCGCACCGTGCGAGAAATAAAAAATCTCGAAGATCAATTGAAAACGCTGCGTGAAATACGCAAGTTGGAAGTGCAATTGGAACGCTTGCGTGATCAGCTAAAACGCAAGAGGAGTACAGACAGTTCTTCGAACAAACGCCAGCGTGTGTAGTTGAATTATCAGAGTTTGTATTTAAAATATAATAGTAATTAACTTTAAAGACTTACAGAGTTTGTATAAATTTTCAAAAATGTGTATCACATATCTTATCAGTGTTTCTCTCCTTCGTAGACAGTCAATTATGCTTTCAGTCAGTTGCATTCTTTGGAAAGCGATATCAGCCTATATTGATCAGCTAAAACTGCCGGACAACGCGAAGTTTAATGCGAGAGTGAAACGACCTTCGCTCAATTCAACCGCCCTCGTAGCAATATCTTCATCTATGCCCATATTCACGAGGCTTGCAATATAATAATCTATCATCGAAAAAGTGGTCTCCGTGGTCTGAAAAAGATCTTTCTCATACTTCATCAGCTCTTCCATGAAACCCAAATTTGGTCCAATCTGATTTCTGCATTCTTTTGTGTGCAGAAACGCCTCCTTTAATGTCATGTTTTCACGTGCCATCAGGTATGCGATAACACACGTCGCACTGCGAGAAATCCCAGCCTGGCAGTGAACAAAAACTTTATTATTTACATTTTCTTCCCTAGCGTTGTCTATGAATTCTATTACGGCGGGGAACTGCTTGTGTATCAATTGATCCATTCTATCGTCTTGTTTTAGCGACAAGTATTTCATGAATCGCTTGTAAACATTTGTGTTATATTGGCCAGGCTCCTTATCGTCACTGGACGTTTCCCAGGGTGCTTCGTTGTTGTAGTGCTCAAAATAGTTTGGAATCTCTTTCGCGCAGTTGATGATGTGCGTAATGCCATTTCGTTGTAGCAATTTCAAATTGGATGCAGCAATTTTCGAGCCAATATAAAGATATTGGGTCACTTGATTCGGCTCGTTTGGAACCTCAACCTCAATACTGCAACCTTCGTTATCTGCGCGTTGCTCCGAACGTTCGTGAAGCAACTCTTCCTCCTCTTTCAATATTTTGTATGCCTCCCCATCCAAGCTGCCGCTGATTGTATCATGCGTACTAGCAAGCAACGAAGACATAATCAGCAGGCAAGGCGCCCTTCGTGATGGGCCGCTACGATTCCAACGCACAAAAGCGCTGCGGCTCTACTCCTCGCACTTTAGGCACCACAACACATACCAACTAAGCACAGCAGCAGCAGAGATATATGTGTGTAGTAGTATGTAATGTATAATATGCCATATTATTTAAGGCTGCTTCTTCTCTCTACGACAACAACAAACAATTAGAAAATATAATATTATTATATAAATTATATAATAATAATAATATAATAAGAAGAAAGGTACCTTAAGAAGAAGATAAAGAGAAAAAAGAAGAAGAGAATTAGGAGGCGGATGATAGTGTATTATTTCTCATCATTACATACACCTACTTATATACTAATGAATGAATAACAACAACAACAACACAAACAACAACAAAAACTAAAAAAACTCTACTCCTCTCTCTACTCTCTACAGCTGAATGAAAAGGTGTATACTACTAATGCCTCGAGCTACGATCCATGCGGCGTCCACCCAAGCTTAGCCCCGAAGTCAGCGTTTGCCAAGCCGGGACGAATAGTGTAGCGAAGATGTTGCTTACAATCGCGCTTACGGCAATTGCAATGGCCGTATCAACGCTCTTTCTGCTCCTTGTGTATCGACGAACGAGCAGATCGCAAGGCAAGAAACACTTCGCAGTTGTTGTCTTGGGGGATGTTGGGCGGTCCCCTCGAATGCAATACCACACCGTCTCTTTGAGCGAGGTGGGAGACGAGCGCGATACATCGGTGACTTTGATTGGTTATTCTGGGGAAGAGTGTATTGAATCGTTGCGCAACAAAAAAAATGTCGGCGTCTATAGGCTGAACCCTTTTAAGAATCGTTTTCCTGGAATCCCTTTCGTATTTTTTGCCCTATACAAAGTTACATTTCAAATCCTGCAGCTGGCCTGGTGTTTGTTCGTGAACATTCCAACATCAAACGCCATCTTAGTGCAAAATCCGCCCAGCATACCCACTTTATTTATTGTATGGATTGCCTGCAAGCTGCATGGCGCATCATTCATCATTGACTGGCATAATTTTGGATATACCATTCTATCGTTAAAGCTCTCCAAGAGTCACCCTCTGGTTGTTTTGTCGAAATTATACGAGCGTTTTTTTGGCCAGTTTGCCGACAGTGGTTTGTGTGTGACAAAAGCGATGAAGCACTGGCTTAAATCAGAGTGGGGCATTAATGCAAACGTTCTATACGACAGACCACCACTTTTTTTCAGGAGAACTACCGTTGCAGAAAAGCATGCTTTGTTTCGAAAATTAGAAAAAGAATTCCGATCGATCCCGGGCTCCGTAGACGACGACAAAACGTTGTTCACGGCTAGAGCAAATGGCCAAGTAGTAATGCGAAAAGACCGCCCACTTTTGGCCATTAGCTCGACAAGCTGGACACCAGATGAGGACTTTGGTGTACTCTTGGATGCTATTGTCAAGCTTGGTGAAAGCATCCAGAAAAGGCGAGTAAGTGCCAAGAAAAGGAAAGCATTTCCAAACATCATTTTCATCATTACCGGCAAGGGTCCGCAAAAAGCTATGTACCAGGCTAAAATTGCCGAATTGCAGCTGGCCCAGTATGGCATATACATACTGACAATGTGGCTAGAGAGCGGCGATTATCCGTTGCTGCTCGGCAGTGCCGATCTAGGGATTAGTTTACACACATCAAGTTCTGGTAAGTAGAAATCTTTAAACCCCTCCCCTCCTTCAGTTCCAGCAAGACTAACAACGAATATTCTCCGTAACCGTAGGCCTGGACCTGCCGATGAAGGTGGTCGATATGTTTGGCTGTGGTTTACCCGTATGTGCTTATGATTTCAAGTGTTTGGACGAGCTTGTTGTTCACAAGAATAATGGTTACGTTTTTGATGATTCGAAGACACTAGCGAAGCAAATGTTTTCTTTGTTCGAGGATTACGTAGACAAAAATGGAGAGGAGCTACACCGGTTAAGCGAAAATGTCAAGGAGTTTCAATCCTTGAGGTGGAAAGACAACTGGAATGAATGCGCGAAACCGCTGTTTTTGAAGTGAGGGAGTGCGTGTTACAAAAAAATGAAATTTATCTACTAATTTTTACATAATAAAAATCGAGCACGGAAGTATATCTCTGCGAAGCGTGAGGCCTGTAACGGGCGAGCCAACGACGAAGCAGATGCTATCAAACTGGAATACTAACGTACGTATCCTCTGTCGAGAACAGTCTTCAAAAACCTTTCCCAGCACACGGTCTGCAGGCGCACTTTGGCACGTTCTTTACGCTATGTAAACATCGTATGGATACGTAGCCTTAGTCGTACCTTTCTTTCCTTCTCCATGCAGATGCTGTTGGGGATCGACTGTACCATTCATCTTTCTTTTCAATGTCTTTCATTCGCTTGACAGTGACACTAATAATACCTCCTAAAAACAACAGTAGCAACACGAAAGGCCAAAACCAACCGGTGCCTTTTGCAGCATCGGCACCAACTTTGTTCACTTTACCGAGCAGCCTCTTTTCCAGCTTTTCAACCTGCGTCAATATCTCATGCTCTTTGTTCCTCATTTTGTCTACCACTACTTCAAAATGCTCGTGTATCGTGTTGAGCTGTTCGTCAATGTTATGGTGTAACTCCTTCAAACTACGTTCGTGCGCGTCAGCTTGGTTGCGAATCATCTTCATGACTTCAGTATCCTTGACAATTTTATTAATACCTTCCATTTCGTCATCTGATGGAAGATCGTCTGCTACCGTTTCGTCGGCACTAGATACCTTGAGAACGGAAAACGAGATCAAAAGCAGTGTGCATAAGGCACACGTTTTGCTATTGAGTTTCCTGAAGCGCTGTAGCATGGCGGGAGAGCTGTCTCAAACAAAAGGGTATTTGCGCGACGCGGGGAGTGGTCAGGCAAAAAAATGTCGTTAGCGTCTATTGAAGTCTGGTACAGACGACTTGTTACGCAAAGCGAATGGCGACGAAAACTGGTTGTGGTGGTGGAGGTGAGCGTGGCTGACGTATGGAGCGCCGGCCCGGCAGTAGGAGTTCTAGATTCGATCTTCCTCCGCATGCATGCAATGCAAAATGCATCAGAGCACTGGCACAACAACAGAGAGGAGGTGGAGGTGAGCATAGTACAGTAGTATAGGCATAGCAAAGCGCAGATGATTAATTTTTATTGTTACACTTCTTTCGATAGATATAATGCTCTGCTGGCCATTTAGCCAACCTTAAAACAGACACACATACTTAAGAAATGTATACATATCAACCAACAACCCCTATCAAGTCGTTTACACATCACAACATTACTACTGATAATAAAAGAAATGAATTGGAATGAATGAGGAAACACTTTTTATTGCAAGTTTTAGTAACAATAAACACGGCAGCGGGTCTCTGTCCTATTATTTGTAGACAATATTTGTACTTGATAAATATATTGATACTCAATACACTATACATTCACATCCATTCCCTAGCAGGAATGAACTCTCCATTGCCATTGGCCAAGGAGGAGTGTTAATGTGTGTTTGGCAGAGGAAGAAAATGTAATAATTATTATCACCACGTTTTACCTCAATTCTGTATCGTGTTAATATTATTTCTATTTTTTTCATTCTTTTTTGTTTCTTATTCTGGTGATTGAAAATTCCTATCATGTTGTTGTAGTAGTATATGAGTAGTAGTAGGAAGTTGTTTTAGATCAGCTTTTATGTGTACTACTCTTCTTTAAAATTATTATTGATGAGGTTTGTTTCTTTTTATTATTATTATTTATTACAATATTATTATTATTATCATCACACAACAATAATAGTGTTATTTACTACAACACATTCTTCTGGGTGCTGTTAGCAACAAGGTATGCTCTATTCGGCCCAGGTTTTCAACCGATTCGCTTTAGGAAACGCCCTGCGCAGAGTTTGGCATCTAGTGAAGGTGGTCGCGATTTAGTGCGATCAGACAGCAATGTTTGCCTCCCTGAATAGCATGCTGACGGGAAATGCGAGCGGTAAACGGTCCCGGGGTAACACGGGGGAGAAGGAACGCGGCCAGACGTTATTTCTGGCCGACTATTTGACTGCGTTCTGCGACGCTGGGGCGACTTCGTTCTTGCTGACTTCAACGCAGGTGAGGCGCTTGAAAAAAAATCTGGGTACAAACGTGTATAAATTGACTGGTCCGCATCGACTATGGTTTACTGTGAGTGTGGAAGAGGGCCTATTGCGCTGGTCTAGCCAGGCATACTCTGAACGTGAGGAAAGTTTCGTCCCCTCCGCCGGCTCCTTGGTCGTGGAGCAGCCGAGCAGTATGTGCATTCGTCTGGAGGACATTGTTGAGATCAAGAAAGGCAGCCCCAAATTTCTCAAACTACCTCCGAGCCCAAGGGGGAAAATTTCCCCTCGAAGTGACAGTCGGTACGAACCGTGGGGTCGTCGCAGCCCCCCTCGGGCAAATAGAGCAAACGGAGACACAGAGGTGTTACATCAACATTTGTTTACCATAAAGAGTCGAGATGACAAATTTATGGTGTTGCAAGCACCGAACGAACGTAAATTAAATGTATGGATCGATACATTACGTGAGTACGTTTTTGAATTTGGCTCCCCACTTGGTTTGGGACGGGATTTGCATAGTACATATAGTCGCCGAAGTAAGACTAAAATGCGTGGGCAAGGACGCCAAGTTGCTGACCCGGGCCATAGTTCGACTTTGATGTCCAACAACAATGAGATAATGGTTTTAGGTAGGGGTAGAATGAGCGCCAAGAAGAATCGAAGGCGTTTCTTTGATTATATCCAACAGAATAACATAGATGCAATTCGGCAAATGCTAGACAATAACTCCAAGGAACTTTTGAACTTAACCGACAGCAACGCTAACAGCGCTGTTATCATCGCCGCGAGGTCGGGCCATGCCTCTGTACTGCGTGCTCTAGTGGAGTATGGAGCCAACGTAAACGTTACAAACAAAGAAGGCATTAGTCCCATACTGATGGCGACAAAGACGGGAAATCTAAGCTGTGTGGAGACGCTTTTACAAGTCAGCCAGATTGTATCTCGCACTACGCATGCTGATATAGAACTGTTAAATAAAAATGGGAAGAGCTTATTGCATTTCGCTGTGTCGCACAACCAGGTTGAAGTCGTTGCGATGTTGTGCGAGTTTGCTATAGACCTACTGGACTGGACAGACAAAAGTGGCAATACGCCATTGCACATTGCTGCAAAATACGGTATGGTCGATTGCATGAAAATATTGCTAGAAACTGCCGCAGACCCTAATATTTTGAACAGACGGGGCAAGACACCATTAGCACTGGCGCGTTCGAGATCTCAGCGTCGCTGTGTCAAACTGCTGAAGGAGTATGGCGGCAGCACACGTGGTCATATGCCAAACGAAAATGGGACTAGAAAACAAGAGATAGATATGGATCGCATCATGCAGATTTGGGGTGCATTTTTGGAAAATGCCGCGAAAGCTTTCATCAATAACGAAGGACAGAGCTCGCAGCAACTTGCACTTGGCACAGCTACAGAAAAGGGGCAAGCGACTTTTGTGGCACCCAGCCATTGGGGCACGACCACACCTGAAATAACTGTTGTGAACGATCATGACTACAGTGATAAAAATAGCAACTTTATTGGAAGTGGCCGCTCAGATAAACAGTGGGGGCGGAGGAAGACAAAGGCAACCACGTCTACGTATAGGAACGAGGCGCAAAGGTATACTAGCGAGTTTGGCAGTAACAATATTAGGCAGTCCAAGGAGGGCATGGCCAAGAAGGACCCCATCAAAATTTGGGAAGCTTGTACTGACGAAGTTACAGGTTCGTTGTACTATTGGTGTCCGGGGACAAATGAAACAAAGTGGACCTTGGATGATGGTGATTTTGACATGGGGCGCTCCTCCAGCGGAGGAAGTGTTTTAACGAACCCTAGTCCCAGCATCAACAATTTCATGTCTCCCCGAACTTCGGAGGCTAGTACCTTAGGAAATGAAGCCAACCAAGAGGAATGGACGTTGAACTTCGATGATGCGTCGCAGAAATACTACTGGTGGAATACAAGAACGTATGAATCCGTGTGGGATGAAAGTGCCAATGACACTAATTCGACGGTGAGCGTTGTTGATTATAGTGATAATGTTTCCGCGGCGTTACCCGTCGACCAAGAAGACGTCTGGACCTACCACTTAGACGAGGCAACACAAAGATATTATTGGTGGAACGCAAGAAGCGGTGAGTCATCTTGGGCCGACGAAAATGACGATACTTATGGTGCTGTGGTTGTGACGGAAGGTACAAGTGCGTTTGATGGAAATGCTGTCGTTGTTGAGGAAGAATGGTTAGAATGTTACGACGAGAACGGGTACTTATACTACTTCAACAGCATCACGGGACAATCGCAATGGCCCACAGATGCGGCGAGTATTGCCCCATCTACTGCGCTTGCCGTCGTAGATGAAGAATTTGTGGACGATAATGTATGGGTTTACTACACGGATGAAACAAGCGGTAAGAATTATTGGTACAATTCTGTATCAAATGAGAGTGTTTGGGCCGAATGAAGGGAAATCTATTTTGATCGTAACAGGTGGATGAGGGTGTGGAAGGAATAGCGGGGATGAGAGTGAACTGGGCTGAGGAAAAATATTTTTTTAAATTTAAAATGTAAGTTATGTAATTTAGTACAAGCACAGCCATTGCAGGATTAATACTGATATCAAACTTCATATTCTTTCAACATAAAATACAATGTACACCCCCCCCCCCCCCCCCCCCTTTTTTTTTTTTTTTTTTTTTTTTTTTTCCGATGCCGGTCTCATTCAGGAATGCGCTCTCTCAATTTTCTATCTAAACTTTTCCAATCGTGTTTTGACTCTGTATCATCATCATCGTCAGTCGCACTTGCGTCTTGATTTTCCTCTTCCTCGTCATGTTCCTTTTTGTGCTTTTCTTTCTCTTTTTTCGCTTCTGCACCTTTTACATTATGAAGCGTTTCGTTCATCAACAACTGCAATCTGTCAATCTTATCTTCTAGGTACCGTTTCGCTGCCAACTCTTGTCGCCACTTACGCTCCAGAATAGCAGTCATAGAGGCCTTATTTGTGAGATTTTGTGCGGACGTATTGAACAAGGCAATTTTGTATGCAGTCAATCCAATTGTTTTCATCATCTGCTGTCGTCTCGAAAGCTTCTTAGGTGACGGACTCTGCTCCTTTTTTTCCGCCATTTCAGGCTCCGATTTTAAATTGATAATGCCTTGACTTTCTCCGTCAGCACTACCACGCCGCCGTCTCATCCGAGCGCCTTGAGTGAACTGGGTGCTCGAAGTCACAACAAGCAGCAAAACCAGACTATACCGCAATGAAAGAAAACCCATGTTGACTCTCAGCGTTTCGCTAATCCCGATAAAAATCCTCGCGTCTACAGGCGTTGGAGATGCTGTGCACAAGTCAATGCGCAACGACACATGGAAGCGCCATGCAGATGAGTACGCATTTGGATGTCTTCCCCCTCCTTTCAGAATTATTTCCAGCATGCAGCGACAGGTTCTTCCTCCCTAGTAAAACCCTTCCTGTAGCTGACACATCATTTGCTTGACCAAGTCTATTCCTCGTAGTTTACCAAGCATGAATCGTTGACTTCTCGCCTGCCTAACAGAATGTCTCTATGAAGGACACACCGTTGGTCTTTCTTGTAGTATAACAAGTATGACATCTTGTCTCGTCATTCCTCCTCCTCCCTTTTACTACTATTCTTCTTCTTCTTCAACATAAACAACAAAAAATAATAATAAATATAAATTAATAATAATAATAATAATAATAAAATAAAATCCATCATCATCATCAATCTCTTCTTCTTCTCTCTGCATGTAGGTAATCTTAAATGATGAAGAAAGGCACAAGTGGAAAGGACACCCGTGATGCACTTCTTTACAATCAGGAGTACAGATCTCGTATTTCCGAACAAAACACTACGGACCCCTAAATACTATGGGATCCTTCCTTACGAAGCACGAGCATGTCGAACATAGCTTCGATGATTTTTATAGCTTGACGGCCAATAATATTGACGGCGAGCCAGTAGACTTTAGTGCGTATAGAAATAAGGTGGTAATATGTGTGAACGTCGCCTCCGAATGAGGAAAAAAAAGGCAAATTCCTGCCTTCAATTCGTTATATGAAAAGTACAAGGCCCGCGGTCTTGAGATCTTATTCTTTCCATGCAATCAATTTAACAACCAAGAGCCTGGCGATAGGCAAGAGCTGAAGAAATTTTACCTCGATGAAATGAAGATTCCCTTCACCTTGATGGAAAAAATTGAAGTGCAAGGAAAGGGTATTTGTGACGTTTACAGGTTTTTAAGAGCCGCAAAACTCAAAAACCAAAAACCGGGTAAAAATGGCATCGAATGGAATTACCAAAAGTATGTCGTTGGAAAAACAGGTCACGTAATCAAACGTTATGGGCCAGCAGTAAAACCGGAAGCGTTCGAAGAGGAAGGCCGTTTAGAGTCATGGCTGAATGCCTAAGTACAGTTTTAGGCCGTAAATTGGACTGCTGACTATGGAATTGAAAGTAAAATGAAAAGACTTAAATGTAAATTTTGATTGCCAAAAACATTTATTCTTGATTACAATTTGATTATGAGGTTCGTTTCATCAAAGTAGCATTCTACGAACGGTAAATACACAAGTGTCCAACACCACCCCCAATAAGAATAAAATTATTTTTTTTGTCGCTATGATATGAGGGACATTTTATCATAATTTTTATTTACACGGAGTACTCTTACATCTCTTTCTTATTTAACAAAATGTAAATTTAATTTCATCGACATAAATTACAATTTTTTTAATAATAAAATTATCGTGACAATTTTTACAATATATCATATATTGCATTCGACGACCAAGCCAACATCATGTTACTTTTGTTCTAAAAAACGTTATGTAACTGTGAGGTGACATCCCTTTTCAATATTTGAATGGGAGCTGTTTCTCCAAGCAATGTTCCAAGTGTTCTTGTGCCTCTCGAATAGCATTGTGGTCCATGCCATGTTTATATTTCTCGCCGGTGCAGGTTTCGATGGTATATAATAATTTTTGGGTCGATATGTTCCCCAAGGCACCCGGGGCAAAATTACAACCACCACAACCACCAGTTGCACTATCAAAGTGCTGTATGCCAAGCTTTAACCCTTCAACGATATTCAAATGTGCCTTTTGGTGAGTATCGTGCATATGCATTCCAATCTTTTCTCGAGGCGCTATTTCATCGATCAAATTTACTAGCTCCCTTACTTGCTCTGGATGGCCTACCCCCTGTGTATCTGCTAGTACAATTCTAGTACAGTCCATCTCAGAGTATGCATGAACAATGTCTTTCACGACATTTGGGTCTACTTTTCCTTCAAACGGACAGCCAAAAGCTAAGGATGCGAAAGCATACACACGTAAATTTTCCGCGCATGCATTTTCAATTATTTTACAGGTAACATCTAATGCGTTGGATAAGCTCATGCCAACGTTTGCTTTGCTGTGCGATTCCGTCGAAGACGTTAGTACCACAACAGTATCCAGAAAACCGTGAGAGCGTTCGTTAGTATTCAAAAATGTTTCAAAACCCCTTAGGTTTGGCACTAAGGCTGCAAAGTTCATCCCGCTCGTTTTAGCTTGCATAACTTTGTCGTCTTCACTGAGTCTCACCACAAGTTCCGTACTGTTTTTCATTGCCGGCACGCGATCTTCACGAACAAAGCTGCAAACCTCAATAGAAGCAGGATTGGTATTTACAATGTTTTTGACCAGCTGCACTTTTTCGTCCAAGTTGAGAGTGGAATTTTCATTTTGCAGTCCATCTCTTGGAGTTACTTCGTGAATAAATACATTTTTGTCTGGTTTTTTATGCGATGCTGCTGTATACAGTCTACTGAGAACGCTAAAAACTGGTTTGTAATTCCTCAGGCAAGAAGGGGCTGCTGCGTTGGCACGACATTTAGAAAAAAAAAATAGTCCTGTCATAGTTGTTGCAACCCGATGCCCTTAGACTTGAGCCTGTGAAAAAAGTGGTTTGCAGGCAACACAACTTTATTCTTAAACGAACTGGTCGTCACTTACTTGGACAGTAAATGCGACGCGATGAAGTAGCAGAAAAATTACCGCCAAGCACCAAATTCTTTATTCTTGGATAATAATAAGATGACGACGTCGGGGTGTTGTTGGTGCTCTTTCTTCTTATACTACAACACAACAGTAGTAGTATTAGATATTAACAAAAGAAGAAACACGGCAGGTAGTAATGGTAATGCAATCCGTACTAGCTAGTGCAATATATAAGGCTATGAAGAAGATTATTTGTTGTGGTAGGACGCCGTGTTAATATCATTAGGTGAAGTCAACAACAGTATGAAGATCACTGAAGAAACAAACAACAACTTTTATTTTATATATATTTTTTATAGTAGTGCCCCAATTTAAAATTCAAATTAAAAGACACTAATGACGACGCAACAGGTATGTTATACAACGCATGATGGCTGCCGTTGTACGAAGTAAGCTCTTGCGTTGGTAGAGATGTTTAGGCCATGGTCTAAAGCGATTCCTGTGCTTTTTCAGTAGGGGTGACTTGATCTGATTTCGTTTCATCTTCAGGATGGTGATGAGGTGGAATACTTGCTAGCAAAGCTTTAATAAAACCAGCAAAGCCCCCCACTGCAGCTAAGTATCCGAGAATTCGATTGCTTGTACTCATCTTACTCCAACCACAACAAGTAAAAGTACTGGTGAAACTTTTATGCTCTGTGATTTCGTAATAATCTTTATTGTCACTGTCACCGTACAGTTTATACGTTTTGTCTTTGTTGTAACCCAATATACCGCCTTTTATATTATCTTCTGCTGCATCTTTAAGCCCAAAAGGTCTTAGTACCTTTGAGTCATCTTTCATGACGTTTGCACAAAATTGAAGTGCTTCTGTTGTCGGAAATATAATTTCCTCATTGTTGTTCTTGTTGTTATTGTTGTTGTTGTTTGCTGGGGGGTTGTTATTGTTGTTGTTATTGTTGTTTGGTGGGGGATTGTTATTGTTTTGAGGTGGAGGGTTGTTATTATTTAACATCCTACCTCCGCCAGATTTTTTAGCTGTAATTCCCCATACCTCCGCCCCGAAGGTTCCCCTACAGGTAAAAGCTGATAGGGCAGGCTCGTAAGGCTTTTCTGGGGTGTAGCAGAGTTCTTTGATAGTCATCGGATCTAAACCATCACCCGTTGTCAGACATTTAGAGGTATACACGTGTGGATTAAGCCACGTGTTAACGGAGTCAACACAGTAGACGATAACAACCACAAGAAAAACTAACGTCAAAGCTGCGTCCAAGTTTTTCCTTTTAGCGTTTAGCTTGTCATCATACATGACTTGTACGAAAGGGTTTATGCGATTTAATATCCCCATCTTATTGAATCGACAATGTGTCTACGTATATTTATGCTAATCTTTGAAAGAAGACAAACCTTCAGGTTCGATGTTTGGTATGCGGGTAACCATCATGCTTCAGTGACCAGTTCAATTTCTCTATAAATAATAATAATAACAACAACAACATAAACAGTTATTTTTATATTTTTATTATTATTATTATTTAAGATGGTGGGTGGTGTTATTTTATTATGATGATGACATAATATAATAATGATATAATAATAAAATACTGGTAGTATACATACATTATATCATTATTATAAAAACAAATAAATACACTGACAACTAAATCAATTTTTGAGAGTTGTTGAGAGATGATGATGAAAATTTGAAAATTAAAAATTTAGTAGTAATATAATTATAATATAATAATATAATAAAAATCATCATATAATCAATATTTATATATTACAAATTTAAATTTAAAAATATTAAAACAAAACACAAGAGAGTTAAAGTAGTAAAGTGCAACGCATAGGACTTCGCAACTGACGGCGCCGAAGTCAAGAACTCATCGCCCCCCCATTCAGAACAAGAGAAGAAAACGAAAGATCCTCTAGCAAAATCACATAACTCACGTTAAACCAAAGGAAAAAACGACGCGAGCTAGAGCGGCAACAGACTTTTCGCAGTGGATACCTTGAAGTACATCCGATAATCGCTTTCCATAGTAATCTCATTAAATAAAGGAAGAGGAGGAAAACGAATAAGGAAACAATTGGTCTGCAAGGTAAAGGGAGCCCTTGCAGACGAGACATTCATTTTTATATTCTTCTTCACCCAATAGCATTAGACTATAAATAATATACTTAATGAGACCTATGAAGAGACTTCTTAATTATTTTTCACATTTTTTTTAATTTTTTTTTGGAAAAACATAGGAGGTCTACACATGTAGTAGTAGCCTTACCCTACTCTTACTACATTTAATTTTTCAATAATGATATTATTCAATATATCCAAAGGAAGAAACAGCAGTAGAAATAAATATAAATAATACTAATAATAATACGTACACCACTCTAACTCTCTACTCCTATGATGATGATGATAATTAATAATATTGGGATTTCCCAAGTGTGGACTGTGCGAATCCCACTCGATCATAAAGCCGTTTCTCCCGTGCGACTAAAAAGAAATCGTCTTAAAGAATGGCTTCTCTAATAGTGAGTAAAACGTGTGGTTCAAGAGACGACAAAGCGGTACTCGCGAAACTCCCTACACAATTGGTTTCGAACATTTTCTCATTTCTTCCACACAAAAAGGTAAAAAAGAAAGGAAAGAATATCCAGCTGAAGCTTCTTGACCTCAACGTTTACGAGCGAGAGTGCCTTCGCCGCCAATGTCGAGCGTTTCGTGAAGTCTTGTTGCTGGAACTCTGCATTACGTTTCCTCACCAAAATTATAAAAGCCTTTATTGTTTGCTGGCTCATCTTCACTTACTTGCAGAAACTGCCCCAGAGAAAACCCCAGATTGTATCCGTCTAGACGAAGGGGTGCATTATTTCTTGGGAGAAGACGTTCAGACTCTATCCACCGAAAATGAAACACAAGTGCAAATGCAGCGCTCTATGGGGAGCATCAACTATTCAGTTTGTTTGATGGGCAGAGGCCGTGGAAACACAATCATCCATTGCTGTGACGAGAATATAATTGTACGCGGGATCGGGCTGCATGTTGAGATCAGGGACCTTACTATAGTATCTGGTTGCTTCAACATATCAAGTCCACCGCTATTAAAAGAAGAAGAGAAGAGTGGAAATGCGCTGGAAGTGAAATCAAAGAAAGCGACTTTGGCCCAAGAAGAAGGTTGTAGTTTTATGTTGGAGAACATTGGTGTTTATTGTATGTCCCGTTTCGGACTTAAAGCTTCCAATGTTCAGGGAACGTGCCAAAACGTGCACATGTATGGGGAAGTTTCCGAGGGAATCTGGATTACTAACGGCAGCATGGTTACACTATGCGAATCTGCGACTTCCACACGTGACCCTCCATACAACGACGACTATGTGTTTCATGTCGACCCAGGTTCTAAGCTCCGTGTCCTTCTCCCACTCACCATTTTCGATTGTTACTATTCTCAGGCCTCCCCTATTATTTCTGAGGATGAAATGTTTTTTGGGGGTGGGGGTGTTTTAGAGCACGTTGACTCCTCTATGAAGGTTTTCAGCTCGTTTACCAGGGAACAATACACGGAAGGAGATGGACCAATTAAACAGTTGCGGAGAGAGTTGAACATTATTTTGAATGAAAAAGGTTAC
Source organism: Stramenopiles sp. TOSAG41-1 (assembly GCA_900128575.1). Taxonomy (NCBI): domain Eukaryota; species Stramenopiles sp. TOSAG41-1. The sequence goes on from LT658684.1 coordinate 15,244, forward strand.
TATGATAGTATGGAACGACATTTCATTGAAGCCGCTATAGTAAAAAAAAAAGAAGATGCTATAAATGAAGGGAAAAGTATAGGGCATCTTTGGGATTATTAGTAACTAGACTCGAGGGACCAGTACAACATTATGACACTGTTTTCTATCTTGTATATTATAACATAATTAAAAAAAGATTACGCGCAAAGCCTGGCGATAGCCTATCGCCACCTCTCTTTCCGTTTTACGTGATTTGCTATCTCTGTATCGGATGCACCTGCTGGTCTAGTTGCGGCAGCTTTTCTTAGTGCCCCATCTTTGGCCATGTGCGTCTGTTTACCTAGAATCTTTTCGTACTTTGCATCCTCTGCTTTCGCATGGCCAGCTACCCATTTGTCCACGCCATCCTTTGGGTTGATCAACACAACCTTGCCTCGATCGCCCCCCATTGACATTCTATTGAACCAATTTGGCCTTGAAACCTTCGACGGGCTACTACCAGGCGGATTTATACCATGCTTCTCTGCTTCGAGGCGACTTCTAACGCTAGAACTAACCATGAATTTTGGTGCATCCGTGCTCAAACTGTGCCCAGGTGCGTTTGCAAAATTGATCTTCTTACCTGGTCGTTTGTCCCAATTTGTGTTACTACTTTGTTGACTAGGGTGAACTTTTCCTGAAACTTTTCTGGGGGAACGATTGTGCCATGGTTTTCTGAATTCTGGAGGTTTTACAATGCTGCTTTCGTCGATACGCGCGCTAGCTTCTGTCAACCATTTTGGCGCATCGCCACTGACAGCGGAGTCGCTGATTTCGTTTCCACGCTCATCATAAAATGAACTCCGTACGCCATTTGGCTTCTTTTTACGCTGGATGACAGTCGACGGGTCAATACGCTTCGCGGTATTAACAATCCAATCAGGATTCTCACCTGAAATCGAGTTGTCCGCTACCATTCCTATATCAGTATCCAGTCGTGTTTGGAAAGCTTTACTATCACCTTTTCGCTGGACAACGCCCGTGTTGGGATTGGCTCTTTTCGCCTGATCAACAATCCAGTTTGGTGCATCACTGCTCACAGCCGTGTCGTTCATCTGCAGCTGCCCCAGACCACCAAAGATGCTACTGTCATCGGTGTTAACAGCCTGGGGCTTGTTTTGATCCAAGACCTCCTGAACAAGTTTTGAACTTAGGCATGCGTCGCGCCTAGCATTTATCTGGTTCTTTTCAAATTTCCAACTGTTTAGTCGCAAAGCCTCGATCTCCGCTTCTGCTGAAACTTGATTGTTCAAAATGTTGCCAGTAGCGTTCCTATACTTGCTGTATGGCGCATCTTTGGTTAAATTTCCAGACACAATTCTCGGGTCCAATCTCCGCTTCCCTTCGCGTAAAAAAATTGGGGACGCTTTGGCGCTTTCGTGAATGTTACCAGCGTATTTGTGGTTTACAGGATCGTATCGGGGCTGCGGTAACACCGTCTTGTGGTCCTTTGGCAATGGCTCGCTGCCATATACCCCGACACGGGTGGAAAGAGTCGGCGGCTTGTAATTGCTACCGTCTGCCTGTCTTTTCGTCGAGCGTAATATTGGATTTTCATTTTGCCGGTGTGGTACTCGCCTTGCGTAATTTTTTGGATCAACATTGACATTCCCAACAGGCAAAAGTTTGTTTCTGCCTGCGGGCAACAGTCTACTCTCTGCAGTTGAGGTCGGTGCGGCCATAGTAAAGGTACTTCCACCCTCAATTTTAGACATTCCTCCGCTTTTCTGTCGGTTCCACTCATCCCACCGTCTC
>LT658685.1:0-16967 GCA_900128575.1 Stramenopiles sp. TOSAG41-1
TGCATGAGGACTTGAATCGTGTTGATAAGAAGCCGTACGTAGAGGACGTTGACTGCGATGGCGATGCAGGTAAGGAAGAACTTGTTGCCGCGGAATCATGGCGAAATTATTTGCTTCGAAATAAAAGCATTATTGTAGACCTATTTCAAGGGCAGCTCCGATCCACTTTGGTATGTTTGCATTGTTCTCATCGTCGTGTAAAGTTTGATCCGTTTATGTACTTGTCATTGCCTGTGCCATCTTCTAAACGCGGCAACATATCCCTAGATGATTGCCTGCGCGAATTTACTACAGAAGAAAAATTAACCGGCGAAGAAAGGTGGTATTGCTCAAAATGTAAGGAGTTTCGAGATGCGACGAAAAAATTTGACCTTTGGAAACTTCCCCCTATATTGCTGGTATGCCTGAAGCGATTTGAATATACAGAATATGGCAGTCGGCAAAAAATCGACAAAGTTGTTGATTTTCCTGTTGCTAAGCACTGGAGTTTAAAAAAACATGTAAAATCTCCACAAAGAGAGTCTCCGGTGTATTCGCTCTACGCCGTCTCGAACCATCATGGAGATTGTAGTGGTGGTCACTACACTGCCTTTTGTAAAGACCAGAATAGTCCGCAATGGTATTTGTTCAACGATAGCCAATATAGTGAGGTGTCGAGTTCGGATGACGTAAACTCCTCAGCTGCATACGTATTAATGTACCAGAAAATGCTTACGGTGAAGCACGGCGGCATGTACCGCCGTCAAACAGTCACATTACCTCAGCTATGGCCACATATAGTTGATGGCGATATGGGTGGTAGGAATAGTCAATTCAAACCTAGAAACATGAAATTGAAAAAGAATCACAGCGATAATGTATAGAATTAGTGAGTCTAAAAATAATAATGATAGTAATGAAAATCCAGACGCTAGAAGAGAGCTACTGGTTATAAAGACATTTTTTATTTACAGCAGGTATATTAAAAATGAAAAAAGAATATCTTAATTATCTTTATCCTTGAAGAAGAAAAAAACGAAGACATTAATAATAATAGGACAATAATTTAAAGTTTTAAAGAAGAAGTGTTGAAAAAATTTCCTTTTTTTAATTGATTATTTGTGGTGTGTGATAGGATCTGATATTTGAAGTCTAGCGCATAATATTATTTTTTGTCCTCTCTTCTTGTAGTGGTGTAGCATTTTTAATTTAGACTATGAAGAATAGCAGCAATGCGAATAAGTTTCTTCCTTTTATTACAAAAGGGCTAAAGAAACAAGATCTTAGCGACAGCTTGGGGGGATGCTCACCGTGCAAGATTATTAGACTAAATTGTAGAGTCACCATTCTACTATTCATGACGCTAATGCATATTGATACTGCAGCTCTACTCGGTGACCTCGTTTCACAACAGCCGACGAAGCAACGACAGCCATCACATTCTATTTGTTGTTGCAGTTGTTTACTTGTCTATTGTTCTAGTACAACTCCAGTATGTTAATATTCTCCAACTCAAACACCAGCTAGTCCACTCCCTTTTCCTCCTGCCTTCTTTATTTTCGATACTTTTTTCGGCTGCGTAAGAAGATTTTACTTTTTTATTTATTCATCATATTATAATAAGGTTTCATCAACAAGATTAAAAGCTTTTTCCTCAATGAAACTTTGTCCTCGCCACCTTTTATTATTAGATCATAATAATATTAATAAACTAACAACAATGAACTATTATTAAGTAGTCATAAAGTTTTTTTTATATATTCTTCTTCATAGACTATCATTTTCTTCTAGTGATGATTAACGATGATTGGGGCAGCTTATCAATCTTTAATCCGCTCCTATAGCTCTGCTGTTAGGTAGCGCAATCCGCTTTCGTGCCCGCCGAGTTTAAACCCTGAACGTTTTAGCGTATATATAAATTGTTGATAAAATGTCAAAAACCGTTGAAAGTAATGCTGAGAGCTCCAATAGCCCAGTAACTTCTACGAATGAGAAAAGTGGTATACAAGGCGACGACGCTTTGCTTGTCGAGAAAATTCTTAATAAGCTATTAAGTGCAACAACTGCGAAGCCACGTACTCTGATAGATTTTGAATTATCTGACATAGAAAAGTTATGCTATCTAGCAAGAGAAGTTTTTTTGCAGCAGCCAATGCTTGTGGAAACAACAGCACCTTTAGTTATATGCGGAGATACCCATGGTCAGTTTTACGATTTATTGAAAATTTTTGAAGTTTGTGGTTTTCCACCGAACAAACGTTATCTATTTTTAGGTGACTATGTTGATCGCGCTGACCAAAGCATCGAAACCATTTGCATGCTGCTATGCTACAAAATTAAGTTCCCAAACGACTTTTACTTACTACGTGGTAACCACGAAGACTCATCAATAAACAGAATATATGGTTTTTATGACGAGTGCAAGAGACGCTACACACCACGACTCTGGAAAACGTTTGCTGGTGTATTCAACTGTATGCCAGTTGCAGCTTTAGTAGAACAACAAATACTCTGCATGCATGGTGGAATCTCCCCTGAACTATACGACTTGCAGCAAATAAACAAAATCGAAAGGCCATCATGCACCCCAGACTATGGGCTAATGTGTGATTTACTGTGGGCAGATCCTGACGTCGATGTTACTGGATGGGCTGAAAGCGATAGGGGCGTGTCTTTCGTCTTNGGCTACCAAGTGATCAAAGAGTTCAATAAGCAATTTGATTTATCGTTGATAGTCCGCGGACATCAGGTAGTGGAAGATGGGTACGAATTCCATGCAAATAGAAATTTAGTTACAGTATTCTCTGCACCAAATTACTGCGGGGAATTTGACAATGCAGGCGGGATCATGACAATTGATGAAGAAATGGTTTGTTCTTTCAAGATTATAAAACCCAGCTTGGATAGGCGACCTGGTAATTATTACAAGTAATGAGATATAGAGGGGAGTTTCAGCAGCGAGATGTGTGGGTCGTCGCAAAGCATTAGATTACATTTATGATACAAAAGAGAGTATGTATATATATCTATATTTTATCTAATATCATATACATCTCTCTCTCTAGGATCTATATCATCTAGATCTTTTCATTTTTTTATAAAATTACAAATTAGTAATTATTGAATTACATGGTTTTAGCACCGCTAGACAAACTATCAAGGTGAATCTGGAGTACCTCGTCGTAGTTTCCCATAACAGATTCTACATATGCGATAAACTCCTTCTCTGTTATGTAATGAGCATCTTTTTTTGTAGCAATTTCTTCAATTACTTCTTTTGCAGCTTGAACCAACGATTTAGGATGTTGTGTTACGTATGCTGGGTCTAGAAAATCTTTAAAAAGGGACCTTAGTTGTACGGCTGTCAATTTCTTATTATTGCTGCCGGCCTGGTCACATATTATAGTATATACCCACTTTAACTTTTCTAATTTTGTAAATGGTTTAAATTTACCGTTCTTCTGCCCTTTCCATTTCCCTTCATACGGTATAAATTTTCGGAAGAGGTCCAAGAAGTTTTTGAAGTCTAGTTTTTTGGAGGAAGTTGTTTTGAAGCCAGCATCAAATATATTATCGCAGGATGGTTCCTCCGTCAGGGCAGGTGGACTTCTTTTCAAGTCAATGTGCCCTTTCCCACTTCTACCTCCTAGATCTAAAAATCTTTTGTGCAAGTATTGTATGTTTTTTTGAGTCACTTGAAGCATTGTGAAATATGAAAAATGTTGTAGACTTCTGGTTAGTTGTTGTAACATTGGCGAACGATAGTTAGTGTTGTCTGCAGCCTTTGGCACTTACCATGATAATCTTCTTCCAGTAATTTCAATCGATGCTGTGAGTAGAAGTCACACTTCTCATATTTATTGCCATACATGGTGGTAAGGACAATTCCCGCAACAAGTGCAAGAAGTCGAGGCAGGTCCTGAGTCTGGCCACCGCGCTTCAGGTGGTGGGTATAACTGCCAGTGTAATAATTCAGAAAGAAGAAGGAGGAGGGGGCAGCAAGAAGCAAAGAAAAACAAACGACCCGCACAGCAGTAAATACAATGAAAAAGAAAAAAATAGAGGATGAATGAAGAGTAAGAGAAAGGAGAATATAAAGAAGAAGAAGAAGAGGAAAGAAAAAAAAAGAAACGGAATTTTTTTCCGCCTCCTATTTGTTGTTTTTTTTTGTTGATGATGACGAAAAAAGGCTGTAGCAGATAATCTTGTACTCCTTAATAGGGGAAAGACAAAAAGACTACGGACCAACATGCATATCCGTACTTGAGGTGACTATGCCGCCTAGGATAACGCCTCAGGAAGGCCTGTGTCGATGCTGCTGCGCAGTGAAGGGAAGCGATTTAAATCTTCTTTCGTTCTGTTCGCTAGCTTTTAATGAAAGGAAGGGACAAAACAGCAAGGCAATTAATATTAGTTGATGCCAATCCCTGAAAAGGGAATAAGATGGTACCATTAGCTATTGTAGGCAAGCAACAATGAGGCTCGACTACGTATTAATGCTACGTAGATGCATTTGTGGTGAAATCAATTACAACGCAGTATGACTATAGTGGCTAGCTATCGCTTTATTTGCTTTTAATATTAACTTTGCTTTTTTATTATTATCCATTATTTTTTTTAAAATTCATCTTTTTTTTTCTCTCATCATTATCATCGGCCATACACACCATCTCCTTCAAGCCATTGTTATTCATGTTTTCTGTCTCCTACATACATATTAGAATAACACAGCAGAGAAATCAATTTCATTAAAATTCGAATATAAAGCTTGCTCTAGTTGTTTATTATGATAAATAATCAATAATTTAACAATCAATAAAATATAAGTAATAAAAATAATAATCAATAAATAATAATAATAAAAAATTAATAATTATTAACTAGTAGCACCCATGATAGCTAATAATAAAATAAATAATAAATAATAATAATATCCCATTTTATTTTATATTATTATTATTCATCATTCTTCATCATCATCAACAACAAGAAAAGAAGCACGCAAATCTTCTGGACAGTGGCCAATGCACAGGCCCGTATAGCCGCTAATCATTGCAAACCGAGGATAATCGAATATTATACAAGTGAAGCCTGTGCAGAAGTGGTATTTACATTTTCACTTTGGTACTCGCTAGCCTTCCTTTTTTAGGGGCGAATTGTACATATATTTATTTTTGATAAAAACCTTTCTTCCACGGCTTTGGAAAATGGCCTCGAGGAAAGACGGCAATAAAAATGCTGGTTCTATTGCTTCTCCTTCTAAGCAGCTTTTGCTTAGAAGTGTAGCGCTATCTGCCACACTGGAAGAGCAGCAAGAACAGGTTTTAAAAAGACAGAAAATGTACGAAGCACACCACACGAAAATGTTAAAGATTATCGACAGATTATGTAAACAAGATCGCTACGGTCATTTCCATCAACCGTCTACTTTGAAAGAATATATTGAAAATGTTACCCGTCCCATGGACTTGGGCACAATGCGAAAAAATGTCGAAAATCACGTTTATTCAAAGGTTCTATTTTTGGCATCAGAGAGACATAAAAAAGAGAAAGTAGAGCTCAGGCAACTCATCTGGAACATTGGAGCTTCAGTTTACGCAACTTCGGCTAGAGATAAGAAGGAGAGTAAGGCGAAGGTGTTGGAAGTGGATCGAAGTAAAAATAGAATTAAAGTTCATTTCCAAGGATGGCAATCCAAGTTTGACGAATGGTTACCCTCAGCACTAGTTCGAACTGAACAAGAAAAAAAAATGATGAAATCAGGGTTGCTTTCTTCTGACGATTCGAGCGATGGTTGTCCTAGTGACGCAGAAAATGACGTGGAGATGTCGAGAAGTGAGGCAAATGGTGACCCCGAGGCATCCTTAAAATTTACTACGAAATTTAGACGGAAGAATATCACTTTAAAGCAGGTTCTCTGGGATTCTTTTCGCGAAGATTTTAATGTTATTGTCGACAATGCCATGTATATCTTTACAGAGCATAAAGACATTGTTGGAGACATCCACACTCAAGCGAAGAGGCTTAAAAAGTTTGGAAATGAAATCATTGACAACCAGCAAAAGCGTGATGAGGAAGAAGTTCGAATAGCATATGTCATTGAGCTTATGGCACAAGTAAAGCGCGAGAACCGAGAACCAGCGATGCAAAATTGGATAAAAGCACCATTTGCAAAGACAAATTATATTCCCCTAGAAGATTATGTTCCAAATGATGAAGTCTCTTCCCAAGAAGCGACTATGTTGATGGAAAAACTTGACATTGAGGGGGCAAGATTTGCGGAAGGCGAGAAGCCATCGTATTGGATATTGCCTGCTGGAGATGTAATTCCTGGCTCAGAAGTATTGTGGGAGGGTGTATCAGCAAATGAGACTTGGGAACCAATGAGACACGGAACCCATGTNACAGAAACAAACGTTTGGGGAATCGATTCTTTCACGAGAAAGAATGTGGATATTGTTTTACGGGAGGTCGAACCTCGGGAAGCCAGGTTATCGAATGAGGAGAGGACAGTTTTTATTACCAGAATTTTACTCCCCTCCTTGAATTCACAAGACGATGATAAATCGTATGATATGAGGTATGCGTTGCGAGATATAGTCGAAAAATATGAGATTAAGATTCAAAAGGAGTCATTGTCGTCATCAGCAAACAAAAAAACCAGCAAAAAGTACAAAAAAAAGAACACAGAAATACGCGTGGAGGACATTACAAATTTCAAAGTTTTAAGCGCTTCAAAGGCTCTACTAGTCGCCTATAAAGAGTGGGGCGGAAAGCATTACTTTGCAATTCATCCAAAAGGTAACGGAGTTGTTGTACACCCAAAACTCACGGAAGGCATTCCTCGTGGAACGTACGTAAATTCATATGTAGGAGAGCTGTACCCGCCTTGGNTATGGGAGAGAAAAGAAGCCGANGCCGAAAAGAAGCGACGGCAAAAGATGAAAGANAATGGCGGCAAAATNATTCTACCNGAATTTTGGAATATTAGATTAGAACTCCCGAGAAATCCCATATGCAAAGGGGGNTATGATATACTGTATGTTGATGCATCTCGNAAAGGCAATTTTTGTAGTCGCACCAGTCACAGCTGTACNCCAAACCTTGCATCCTCTGTTGCCGTCGTAAATGGNAGATACACGATTGCTTTACGTGCTTTGCGTGATATTNTGCCAGGGGAGGAATTGACNCAAGATTATAATTGTGTNACAGATTCANTGGAAGAGTTTAAAGCAGCCGTTTGTCTATGCGGATTTCCACGTTGTCGTGGNGCATTTTTNTATTGCACGGCGGATAAAGCGTATCGTGGAGNGTTGGATAGGCACCACACCACTTTGCATCGCTTGGCTATGATCGTTGAAGCTGCTTCTGACGAAGCTGAGAATGATTCTTATGGTGCTAAAAACGAATACGTCAATGTAAACATAGAAGAAAACCACTTAAAGCGTATCGTTAAGCATGGTCTTGGCAAGAATTCACTGGGTAGCCTTCCCACTTGGATGGTTCGCTATGCATCTATTTGTTTACGTTTTGCTGACTTTGAAAGAAAGAAATTGCCGCAACATTTGCGCCGACAGATTATGAAGCGTAAAGACCAACTTTTGGAAAACGCAACAAAGCATGGAGTGAANCAAGCGGCAGCCCAGCAAGCCGCCGCTAGAGCTGCTGTGGAGGAAGCCATAAGTGGAAGTTCTATGGCGCTTAACCAAGAAAAGCATGCGGAAAAGTTAAATGAAGAAATTGAAGTGGGTGAAGATCTTGTTGGTCGGCCAGTAAAAATATACTGGCATACAGATCAATCGTGGCGAGAAGGATACGTCGAAAAATACGACGAGGAAACATGTAAACACGTAGTAAGATATCGCGATGGTGAAGCTGAATTACTCTTACTAGGAAACGAACGAGTAGAATATTTACCGTGGCCTACGTTTAAAAATAGTATAGGATGTGTCATATGCAAACGTGATATTAATCACGACCAAATACTAATTTGTGACGGTTGCGATAAGGAATACCATATGTACTGTTTAACACCTAAATTAAAGAAAGTGCCTGAAGGGCACTGGTATTGTCCACCCTGCAAGACAGCGAAGAGCAAGAAGAAAGGCAAAAAAGGTAAAGGGAAGTCACATAAGGGTGGAAAAGCTTCTGATAGTTCAAATGCCAAAAAAATACAGAAGGTATCGGCAAAAAATGGTATTGTTATAAACAGCATTGTGCAAGAAGACGATCTTGAAAACGGCGATGAAAGGTCCGAAACTCGTCAAGATAATGACACTCANCCTTGGGATGAAGTACAAGCCCAAGGCGTATTGGAACAGAGGATAACGAATTTAGTGATTACGCTGAATAAAGTCGAGCACAAGCTTCGCAGTCGTATTAATAAAAAAGGGATGCTTAGTAGCGAAAAACTTGGGATCTTGGACCAGTCTAGCACACATCATGAAGATTATTGGGTTGGTGACATAGTTTGGTCTAGATGGCCAGGAGAAGATGCCATGGAGCTTTATCCTGGTTGGTACGAAGTGAAGATCTTGCACGTATACGAAGACAACACCTGCAATGTAGAATTTTTTCATGACGAAGGAAGTCCCAATGCTATTGTACCATTTTCCAAGCTCCGAAGAAATAAGGAAGAAGAGAGCGATAAGGAGAGTATCAGTAGTAGTATTCCCACAAAGGAGAAAACTGTAAGTTTACCAGCTCCAATTCGACGTGTTGATGATGCGGAGGTTATCGAGATAATTTGGACAGGAGAAAAATCCATAGTAGGGCGCATTTTAATGCATTTAGATATTGATGGATTATATACAAAGAAAATACCATTGTGGAATAAAGCGGAGAATAAGAAGGGTTTTCCCTATTATTGGAACTCTAAAACGAAAGAAGCAACATGGAAAGTCCCTGATGCGGTGAAGAAAATGCAAGCAGATTCAGGGAAAGACGAGAGCGAGTTTGATCTGTTTTCATGTGTCGACAATCAAGTCGATGCGCCTGTCCCTGCGAGTGTCATTAGTATACGAAAATTGATATCATCAAAAGATCCAAGTAGTATTTCCAAGTTGCGTTTGAAGCTTAAAAAATTACGAGCTTTGTTGATGAAATTGCCTGAAGTTGATGGTGAAGATGACGAGCAATTTGAAGAAAATTTAATCAGAAGTGCTGATTTGTTAGCAATGTACGAACACACGAAAGTGTTTTTCGTTCCAAACGAACCTTGGTTAGATCGACTATACGTATCCCAATATGCTCAAACTGATGACATTGATGACGAAGTAGATGGAGGTGATTTGAAAACTGACGAGTCAGTTGCAAATGCCGCGACAGAGAAAACATCGGTCTGCGAGGTTTTATTAGGGTGGTTGGATCAGGCCATGCCTAAGCCACAATTATGCGGATCTGTTGTTCTACCCGATGTTGACAGCGCGTTTGTTAGTCGAGCAAACGACAAATTGGTCGTCGATGAAAAAATAATGAATCAAGATATTGAAAGGATGACAGATGATGCGGTCGATTGCGTACACATGGAGCACACAATAAACACAAAATTGGGCAGAGCTAAGTTATTACACCCTCGTAGTGACGGCATAGATGTGTTTGAACTACCTTGGCGGCTTGCAAATGGTTCAAAGGCTCTCATGTACTCTCCAAGGGTTGAAACAATGAAGTCAAAAATTGAAACTTTGGAAGCAAAGGTAAGAAATAAACGAAAGAAGAGGAAGAAGAAAAAGAAACAAAGAAAATTTTATCATGCAAAAAGTGGAGCACGAGAGCTGCTAATGCAGCATTTGAATGACCGGGAAAAACGCCTTCGCCCATGGCCATTTGAAGTTAGACGGGCATTTCCATATGTAACACCTCAAAAATCCAACGAATGGCCCCCTCCTCCTCCAGCTGTTCGACTATACGGCAGCCCTGTACTGGATGTGATGATGGACGAAAATTTATCTCAAGAAAATAGCACGGGTAATGCAGAAGATTTTTTGAGAGTNGGAGATGAAGTAATTGGACAATTGATTAAAACAATTGAAGAATCGAATGTTCGTGATCCTGAGGACTGGGATGCAGGCTCCAGTAGTAGCGATGAAGATGATGGTGCCCCTGATCCACCAGAACTTGGAGAAATCCAATGGGTTCAGTGCGAATTTACAACATGTCAAAAATGGAGAAAAGTTCCTCCCCATATTGACGTAGAAGATTTACCAGACGTTTTCTACTGCCGACATATGCAACCCTATGACCCTAAACATGCAAGATGTGACATACCTGAAGAATCAACAAGTTCAGGCGAGAAAACGACCTCATATAGTTACGAAGTCGGAGGGATTAACCTTGATACATTGAAAGTAGGAGATTGGCTTGACGCGGTGACTATGAGGGGATCCTGGATGGAGGCCCAAGTAACAAATATCCTTGAACCAGGAGAGATACAATATGGGGAGGTTGATCCCACGCCAACGAATTTGCCTAAGCGTAAACGTCTAGAATCGGGTAAATTATCGCCAAAAATTGATGTGACCCCGCTGAGACGAATAAAGATTCATTATTATGGCTTAGATGCGAAAAATGATTGTTACGTATGTAGTGCGAGCCCAAATATATATCAGTATTTAGCACCTCATTTTACATATACCAAGGTCCCATCAGATTGGGAATTGCGTGTTGCAAATAGAGCAACAGAGCCAGACCGTACTTGGGATGATTTGGTGCTTGCTGATATAACTCGTATTGTTGACACGATGGTTGTTAGGGTTGAAAATATTCTGAAAGAAGAGACTCAAGGAAATGCAAAGAAGAAGGCAAAAGGAAATACACACGCCAAGAAGTCGAAGAAAAGGAAGCGGGAAGAGGATGTAAATGGTGGTATATTTCAAAATTTGACGCCAGAACCACCAAGTGCTGTCGAGCTTTTCATTGATGCTAATTGGGATGATTTTGAATCCAGCAATTCAGAAATGACAACAAAAGCCATCAATAAATCGCTGAAACTTGAGTATTCCAAATTAAGTCAGGAAGATAAAGAGCAATGGTTGATTGAGGAATTACATCAGCTAAAGACTTGGGGAAATTTGTATTTTCTCTATTTGTCGAAAGGCGGATTTATAAATTGTGTTGATCCATGCCCAAAGGGTGAAAAACCAAAAAAATTTATCTGTAATGCCTACACTGGATTTGACCATTTTTACGCAAAGCAGCGTTCGCTTATGGCGATTGATGGCTATAAACTTCCTAGGAGAGAAGCACGGATAATTTGGGATAAATCGCTTCCAAAGGATATGCGCAAAAATTTTGAAGATAAGGCAAAACATGAAAAGAAGCGATTGGTAACTGCTTGGCACGAATGGGAGCTTCGCATGGAACGTCAAAATAAGCATATTGTGGTTGTAAAATTGTGGTTAAACGATATTGTTCGGTTAGTAGTAAACGAAAAAAAACAAAAGCGGAAGCTGGTAAGGAGTTCCTTAACCGCTCGTGCAAAAACGAAGAAATCAAAGTGTAATAATCAACCGCCCCAAAAGAGCAGAATGCACAAGAAAAAGAATCAGGCAGACGTTCATAAACGCCAGCACGCCAAAAAGCAAATTAAAAAATGTGCAAGAAAGGTTTTTCCACAGAAGGGCACGTCTAATGAAAAAGATAAGTCAAAAGCCAAGAAACGCAAGGGTTCCATCAATAAAGATGAAGGAAATTACGACAAAGTCAATGGACCGTGGATATGTAAGCGAATGAAGTGCCCAAAGTGTCTTCGAGAATATCAGGCAGCGTATGTAAAAAAACATCTTGCGACATGCATTGGAACTCTTGATAGAAATAATTCGGGTGACAAAAGGAAACTTGAAACAATCCCAGGAAAGTCTAAGAAGGCAAAAGTGTTTTCGAAGAATAGTAACGCGCTTCAAAATATGGATACGATCTCTACTTCAGTACCATGAACCAAAGTATTGTTTGTGAATATTGTATGCGTGGTACCCTTTAGGTTCATCTGATGGATCAGCTGTGAGTCTTAGTATATAGAAACGGCTCTTGTGAATCTGTTGAATACCAAGGCCAGGTTTTGGATGTTCCTATCACGATGAATGAGGGAATGCAACCAGGGCAAGGTCCTGTCCTACAAATAACATTAAAATTGCTACTCATGTATATATGATGCCTCTTATAGTTCTAGAGATTTTAAATAACAATACTATTTGACATTTTGCTCTTGCGGACACGTTTACTCATCTTACTGCGCCTCATTTCACGTTTTTGTTGTACATCGTCCATTTCGTCTTTCGCCTCGTCATATGCAACTTCAAGTTGTCTGACCAGGGAGTGATCTGTCCCTAAAAGACGAGTGGCATAATCCAGCCCCTCTGCAAAACTCTTTGTAGCTTTATGCCATTGCTTTAAATGTTCATGGGTGCAACCCTTAGAGTACAATGCAATTGGTAGCAGCTCCAGTTGGTTCGCTTGTATCCTGTCGTCGTTTGAATGATTCGTCTCGAAGATATTGCTGTCTGCTATTTTTCTCAGCGAACTGCATGCTTTGATCAAGACCTTTAATGACTTTTGATATTCACCCATCCTATTATAGATCGAGCTCATATTTAGCATCGTCCGAATTTCTGCACCATCTAAAACCCTATTTTGTCCTTCAGCACCTTGTTGGTCATCCCACGACAAAAGTCTAGCCTCCCACAGGGAGCGTATGGCCATTCTGGGTCTTCCGCACGCACTGTGAAAGCAAGCAATGTTATTCAGTGTGGTAGATCGGTAGCGCAGGCGAGCCTTCTCAGATGAACTTAAAAATCCATTTTTGGAAGTTAAATTTAAAGCTCGACTCAGCATGTCGTTTGTAATGTTTTCGCTCATCATATTGTCATCTTCAGAGATTTCGTTCATATCTCTTTTATGATGTTTCTTCTCAAAGTGCAGTTTTGACTTTGCAACTTTTGACGCAAGGTACTGCATAACTGCAGCGTTGTACGCTTTACACAATGCCATAGCAGCACTATCAGCCTGACTTGATGATTTACCCCATGTTTGAATAGCCGACAATAGAGACCAGCGACATTTTTCAACTTTCGGATGAAATGGAAAAACTTCTTCCAGGGAAGACCCACGATGGTCACCACCCGATTGCAATTTCCTGTAACTGCGGGTTTGACCTTCTTTCGAGTCACGATTTCCAATTTTGTTATTAGCAAACTGACGCCAATTCAAAGTTGACCTGCTAGTAGATAGCTTAAATGTTTTGGCATTTCGTGGCATTGTTCGAGATCTTCTAAAACTTCTAGCAGATTGAGGTCTTCGGGGCGAATTTTTCTGTTGCATTTTTGGAGAATATTTGGGAACTGGTACTGGGGAGCTAGAAATAGGATCTNCCCAGTTTTTCTCCAAGGTTTTTGATCTCATTAATTGTCGCTTCTTCAAGACAATTTTTCTTTGTTTCGGAGATTGCTTACGCCTGAAAGCTCTATCAGGACTTTTACCTAAAACAGATTTTGAATACGAGAGTATTCGTTTAGTTTTTGTACCTCCATCCCTAGATAAAGGTCGATTATCTAAATTTATTCGAGCAGGCAATAGTGGGCGGCCATGGATGTTAGATGATGGCTGTCTTTCGCTGGAGCTTATTTCGGGAGCCATACCCCGCTTCTTTTTCTTAACGCGTTTCTTCTTGGCACCTATTATCACAGTTTCATCAGCCACAGGAGAGTGCCGTCTACTCATACGTGTATGCCTCCTTCTGTTTGAAGCGTAATGGGGAGATTGCATGGGCGTTTTAGGCCCTTGAGGACGTTGGGGAATAATAGAACCAGGAGAAAAGTCGTCGCTTATATCAGTCGAATCCAGACTTTTCTTTGACATGTTCTTTTTCAGTATCTTTTTTTCCATGAGAGCTAATTTTTCTTTTGCTAAATGAACTTCTTTTAACAGTTTTTCTCGTTCTAGATTCAAGTCGTCCTCATCATGGGGTGAAGACGGCTCTGTATTTTTCGCTATCGCTTCTGTACCAAGCTTCATTTTACTCCTTTTCTCTTCGTCAAGCCGTTTATTCTCGTCAAGAAGCTTTAGTTTCTGTTCCTTCGCAATTCGCAGTTCATCTTGAATTTGGCGGTGTTCTTCTTCAGCTTTTTTTCTCTCGATCTCCAACTTATTTCTTTCTTCTATGATCTTTTTCCTAGTAGCCTCTTCCCGACGTTTTTGCTCCTCAAATAGGGCTTTTTGCTTTTCCTTTTCCTCTTCCTCTCTCTTTTTACTTTCTTCTTCCTCCTGGCGTTTTTGAGCCTCCATTAGTGCCTTCTCCCTCTCCTCCTCTTCTTTCTTCCTTTTCATTTTCATACGTTCTGCTCTCTTTCGACTTTTTTTAGTAAAGTTCCATTTAGTTTGTAGCAAATGCTCTGGCGATAGCAACCCTGAACGACCTTTTTTTTTGTCTTGGCCAACACTTTCATCATTTGATTTGGGAATTGTTATCTTTTTCTCCTTCTTGGATTTACCATCATTTTCTATATCAACCTCGGTACTATCATTAGTCTCGTTAGCATTTGATTGAAGCCCCAAGCTAGACTTAGGAACCCCAATCTTCTCCTCAGTTGCTACTATGCTTTTCTCAATATTAGTATTATCAGTACTTTTGGATGTTTCATCCCTTATATTGCTAGAGGGTATAATCTCTTCGGTTTTTGATTCATCCCCCACAATTTCTTTAGACTCTAATAATGGTTCTGGAAGTGTCCCCTCTTTTCTCTTTTCTTCATTCTTGCTTTCTTTCGCACTGTCCTTGATTGCTTCTAATTCTGTTATGCTTTCTCCCGCCCCTTCGCTTCCTGTTTTGCTCTCATTTTGGTCCTTTTTTACCTCGTCTCGAGAGTCGTCTTTTGAGTCAAAATCCACCGCACAGTCTTGAACCGTGGTTGGGCTAGACATTTTAATAGCACCCGCCTCGTTATTTAGATCGTGTTTCCTGCCTTTTGCTTCCTTCTTCTGTCGCAGTGCTGCCGTTATATGATGCTCCGCCTTTAATAAATAAGCCGCATGCTTAAAACGATCACCGTTAAATGATTTCTTTAGCTGAATTTCACTCGCTTTCCGCTTGGCCTCTTCAAGGTGACGCGCAGCCTCTTGCTCTTTTTGTTCTTCTATTTTTTTCTCTCGCTTCTCTTTTTCTTTTCTTAACCTGATAGCTTCTTCTTCTTCATGGTCATGCAAATGTAATTCTCCGTCCAGTATTTTAACGGTTTCGTCTGATGTTGGTGGTCTGCCGAATCTTGCGGTAAATAGAACAAGCCTAGTAGCAATTGAAGTCTTTGACACGGGCATGGGCGTAAGTTTCTTTCCGTCTTTGCTTGTAGCGGACCCATCGTTTTTACCCTCGTCATCGACTTCCTTGCTACTTCCAGTTTGATCTAATTGATCAAGCTTAAAGTAATCATGACTTGTGTTCATGCGTTCAATTACATCATTTACCGCATCTGAGGATTCACTCCCGTCGCTTGTATTTTCGTCCTCGCTTTCACTTTGGAGGGCGGCGTCGAAGAAAAGCGACATGTTAGGTCTAGACCACTCTGTCGACGAGTCTCTCCGTAGTTGCGCCTTGTCACTACTAATCGGGTTTTCCATCTTATGCAAATGCCGTCTTCAGTATTGAAAGGGCGTGTCGAACGGAATATCCCCGCCGTAATGAACGAGGTTCAGTATGCCTTGAACCGCTTTAATCCAGAAGTTTCTTGTGTAGATGGCGACTACTGTGTCAAACCGTGACGTGAGCATTCTTGTATCGGTAACACAACAATAATAGCTAGTAACATACATATTAATAAAAAGCAGTAACTACAGTAATAATAATATAAAGGGAAAAAAAAGCAGGCCCTTTTCTTTTTTCTTTTCGTTTTTCCTTCTTCCTTACTTCTCTTTCTTATTATTAATTTTCATGTTGTCGCCACCATGCTCTTCCCATAACAGCCAATGCCCATTGTAAACTATAGCGCACAAGGCAAACCTCTACACCAGTTTGAGCCTTTTCCACTCTTCCAATCCCTGTCCTCTCATCAATGTAAGTAGTTAGTCCAGTTAGGAGCTCGAGAAAAAAGTAAAGATGAATGCATCGCCACAACAAAAAAAGCACTGGCGTTCTCGAAAATTTTGGCTGGTAAAACTGTCGTGTCGCGCCTTGGAGGGGAGCAAAAGGTTTCTTTTTACCAACTAATATAGTGATAGGAGACCACTAACAAGAGTACATATAGTATAGTTTCGAAACGTTACTACATCCCACCCGTATACTCAAAAGTACAAATACCTATGTCTTGAACGGACATAACAACAAACAAACCATCAACCGAACAAAAAAAAGAATGAAAAATCATCAGAGTTTATTAAGTTGTTGTTGGTTATTAAAAAATTTATAATAATTATTTTTTTGATATTTTAAAATAGCAAACAATGATAATATAAATAATGTTGGGGACTAGCCGGCTTTTAGCTTGCCCTCCTCTACTTCAAAAAAAATTTAATATGATGAAAAACATATTTTATTATTAATTATTATTAATAAATAAATAATAATACATAAGAATTGGTATTGGCATCCAAGCACCGCGCACTACGTCGGTAGGTATTGTCGAAACGACGAAAGACATCGGCATCGTTGCCCATTTGTTGCCGACGTGTGTTCCAGTTGCAGACTAGACAAGCACAGCAACTAGCGGAAAAGGATACCTGGAGTATAAGAAAAGGTGCAGCAACATGTGCAAACATTTGCTCAACGCTCAGGTGAGCATTAGGTATTATAATAGTAACTGGTATGACTGTCCACTATGTTTCTTTGATGAGGTTGGTGAATACCCGGATATGTCCAGGCTGGGCACGGAAATGGTTTTTGCTTGTAAAAAGTGTAAAAAATGTTTCAGAAAGGACATGACACAATTTGAAGAGCCAGACGAGTATTGTCCTCACTGTGACAATCACTATGTAATCGAGGCTGTAACGCCCGAGACAATAAAGGA